>CM056389.1:8011480-8076286 GCA_029718625.1 Synaphobranchus kaupii
AGTGAGGTGGTGAGTGAGGTGAGTGAGTGTGAGGTGGTGAGTGAGTGAGTGAGATGGTGATTGTATGAGATGGTGAATGTACTGCTTTGTAACACATTTGTGCAGATGAATAAAAGTTAGATTGATCAAACTCCACAGTACCTGGTGTTCTTATTATATGCCCATTATAGCCCATTATAGCTGATTATAGTGTTTAGAAAGTCTGATCATATGATCATCACTGGGAGCTTGATTCTAATGCCTTAGAATTTTTAATTAAACATGCAGCTTAAAATTAATACAAGAAAAATCTCCCCCCCCTCTCTTTACACGTATCCTGTATAATACAGTATTTCACCACCCCACTACACACCACACACACACACTCTAACTATGTATCACCACCCCACTACACACTCACATTACTAATTCTTGGGTTGAGAAGGAAAAATCCACCCTTGTCTCCTAATAGAGGCAATCAGGTAAACACTTTACACTTGATCGAATTATACGGGTCTTTATTTCTGCAGAAAAAGTTTGTCTGCTGACAGAGTCAACACCGTGCTAAAAAAACATTTCTTACAGCGATGCTTTATCCCTTGTAAGAGGGACTGTGCAATCGCATGTTTGTCAGTATCAGGAACTACAATCCCATTAAGTAGAAAAGTAAAACTTAGTTTTCCACCGTCTAGCTGCACACTTTTTTTTTGCTGAAGGTCTGTAGGAGTTGAGGATAGGCCCCAGCCTGTGATATTTTCACACTATTGGCTCGCACGATTGCCCAGCCAGCCCTTATCGGATGGAAAATAACAAGCAAAGTTGAATAGGACAGAATACATAATTTTATATAACTTGCAATAATAATAATAATAATATGGATAATAATAATAATGTTAAAAACATGTTAACCCTTCACAATATAACCCATAAAAAACACGCACACGCATGTGCACACGCACACGCATACCACCAGTGTACCACCACCACCACATACAGTCAAGCCGGAAAGTCTCCCCACCCCTTTCACCTTCTCCACGTTTTATTACGTTACAGACTTATACTACAATAGATTGAGTTCATTTTTTGCCTCAAACATCTACACACAACACCCCGTAATGACAATGTGAAAAAAGTTTTTTTGAGATTTTAGCAAATTTATTAAAAATAAAAAACTAAAATTTCTCATTTACATAAGTATTCATACCCTTTGCTTTAACATATTTTTAAAGTATCATATTTCATATATGGTCGCATATCCTTTACATGCTGTTACTTCCTGAAGTCTGTGACCATCAACATCAAAAAAACTGTCGATATCTTATTTTCAGGTACTGTTACAAGCGATACTATAACCTCTCTGCATTTGAATGGATCTCTATGGAAATTGGGGGGTGAGACTAGATTCAACTGTAAATTACACTGGTACAGTATGGAACACATGGCTGGCTAAATGGCTGTAAGTTATCAAGGGTCTGAGCTATCAAACAAGCCCCAAACCATCACTCTGTTGCCAGATATGGAGTAGATGTGGATGGATCACTTTAAGGGTTGTTTCTCCTGACTTTTTTCCCCATAGAGTTCTATAGGAAAATGAGTCCGGAGAAATAACCCTTGCAGTGATCCATCCACATCTACTCCATATCTGGCAACAGAGTGATGGTTTGGGGCTCGTTTGATAGCTCAGACCCTTGATAACTTACAGCCATTTAGCCAGCCATGTGTTCCATACTGTACCAGTGTAATTTACAGCTGAATCTAGTCTCACCCCCCAATTTCCATAGAGGTCCATTCAAATGCAGAGAGGTTATAGTATCGCTTGTAACAGTACCTGAAAATAAGATATCGACAGTTTTTTGATGTTGATGGTCACAGACTTCAGGAAGTAACAGCATGTAAAGGATATGCGACCAAATATGAAATATGATACTTTAAAAATACGTTAAAGCAAAGGGTATGAATACTTATGTAAATGAGAAATTTTATTTTTTTATTTTTAATAAATTAGCAAAAATCTCAAAAAAACTTTTTTCACATTGTCATTATGTGGTGTTGTGTGTAGAATTTTGAGGGAAAAAATGAATTTAATCAATTTTGGAATATGTCTGTAACGTAATAAAACGTGGAGAAGGTGAAAGGGGTGGGGAGACTTTCCGGCTTGACTGTATATCACTGCCAATTTATCTCCACAGGTAAATCATACAATTTCTTATTGTGTTTCTATCATGACATATTATGCAATTAATAAAAACACAATAAAAAAACCTCCCCCATCTCACACACACACACATTATATTACCTCACCAAAATAATTTGATCATGGATTCTGACAAATTAGCTCCATTAAGTCAATCAGTAATAGTTGTAATGGGTCCAAAGGTAGTCCCTGTACTGTACGCTGTGTCTGTCTGTCCGTCCGTCTGTCTGTTACCTGTCCCTGCAGGGTCAGCCGTCTCTGTGGGTCGTACAGGTGTGGAACCCGGGTCCCTTTACCTGAGAGCGTTTAGAGGAGGGAGGTGTGTCTGTTTCTCTGTCCCTCCCTCTCTCTCTCCCTTATTCTCCATCCCTCCATTCTCCCCCTCTTTTATCCACCTCTTCTCTGCCCCCCTCACTCCCTCTCCTCTCTCTTACCCTGTCTTCTTCCGCCTTTCCCTTTCTCTCTGACCGTTTCTTTCTGATTCTCTCCAATAATGTCCTCCTCTCCCTCTCTCCTTCTCTCCTCCCCTCTCTCTCTCTCTGTTCCTCCCTCCTTCTCTCTTCCCTGTCTCTTACACTCCCTTTTCCCCCCCATCTTGCACTCTCCCTCCCTCCTTCTCTCCTCCCCTCTCTCTCTCTCTGTTCCTCCCTCCTTCTCTCTTTCCTGTTTCTTACACTCCCTTTCCCCCCCATCTTGCACTCTCCCTCCCTCCTTCTCTCCTCCCCTCTCTCTCTCTCTGTTCCTCCCTCCTTCTCTCTTTCCTGTCTCTTACACTCCCTTTCCCCCCCATCTTGTACTCTCCCTCCCTCCTTCTCTCCTCCCCTCTCTCTCTCTCTGTTCCTCCCTCCTTCTCTCTTCCCTGTCTCTTACACTCCCTTTTTTCCCCCATCTTGCACTCTCCCTCCCTCCTTCTCTCCTCCCCTCTCTCTCTCTCTCTGTTCCTCCCTCCTTCTCTATTCCCTGTCTCTTACACTCCCTTTCCCCCCCCATCTTGCACTCTCCCTCCTTCCCCATCTCCCTCCCTCTCTCTCTTTCGCCCTCTCTCTGTCCGCTCCCTCTTGCTTTGCCCCTCTCCCTCTCTCTCTCCCTCTCTCTCTGATACACACCTGTGCTGTGTTAGAGGATGAGACAGGTGACTCCTCTCAGTCTCACTATGGCTTTCTCTCTTCAGCTCTCTGTGGTTCTGTGGAGTGTGTCCTTCACCACAGGTAAGAGAACGCTACGCTACGCTACGCTACGCTAATGGCTGGATTTCGACACCTACCCACAAGCAGCCGCACTCACATCACATAGGTACACTAAAACTGTTACATTTAAGCTATTGCACTCAAATAGCTAGACTCAAACTGTTACACTTAAACTACTACTTTCAAAACGTTGCACTTAAACTGCGACACTTAAACTTGCACTTAAACTTGCACTTAAACTGTTACACTTAAACTGCTACATTCAAACTGCTACATTGAAATAGTTACACTCAAATCGAAACATTCAAACTACTGCACTTACAACTGTTACACTCAAACTTCCACTTAAACTGCTACATTCAGACCACTGAACTGCTACACTTAAACCACTGCGGTCAAACTGCCGTACTTACACTGCTGCACTTAGACTACGCAGTTGTGCGGGTGGCTGGCCATTGCTCTCGGCTGACTGCTTGTTGTAAAAGTTTGGGTAAAATGCTACTGTAACTTATTCATGCTTATTTTGTCTCCTGGCTGTTATGCATCATGCACCAGCATAATGGTGAGACACATTTAGGGTCCGAACAATTAGGGTTTCACAATTAATCATGGATCAAAATCACCCCACTCATTTGTGGTTTCACTTGTAGACCTTCCCCTTTTGGGTGAGTCTTGCAGATTTTAACACATGTGTGTATATATATATATATATATATATATATATATATATATATATATATATATATATATATATATAATGTTGATATTCCTTCAGTTGTTTCGTGGTAAAAGCATTTTGAAATGATTTCCTGTGTTAAGAGGCAACCCTGCCGCAAACTTGGTTAAAAGGGGACAAGCCAAATATAAGCGTCTCTCTTTCTCTCTCTCTCTCTCTGGCTCTCTCTCTCTCTCTCTCTCTCACTTTCTCCCTTTTTCTCTCTCACGCTGCTGTGCTAATTGCCTCTCGTTAGAGGTGAGGTAATTAGTGAGGTAAAAGGCTAATTGTCAGGACATTCACGTACCCGCCAAGCTAAATAAACGCACAGCCAGTCTTTTGTGCTAGCAGCACAGTGAGAAGTACCTGCTGACGTACCCGTTGTTCTGCCTGATTTCTCATGCTGTGCTTATTAAATTTCAGCCCTCATTAAAGCTGGACGGCTCCGATTACATGTCAGGTTCATCAAACTCCTCAGTTCTGTGTGCCACTATTTGACCTTTGACCTGCGGATCGCGCACGCAATCACTTAGTGGACCGTCAAGAAAAAGAAAACGCGTGGGGCGGGGGGGGGCTCAAAACTTTCAGCATTTGTCCTTCGTTGGACGAGCAGAAGATAACTTTATGGGAAGGAAGTTCTGTGCCTTGGAGACTTCAGGTTTAAAAGTCTTTACGCCGCTGTCCTATTTGGGTTACTTCTCGGTTTTTATAGTTTGGCTCAAGTTGGATTTTAGAATTGGCTGGTATTCACCTTATTTATTATACACATCTTGATACATTGTTTATTAAATGAGGGATGTTGAAACGGGATTCCAAGGTCCGTTAAATGCCTGTCTTCAATGCTGGGAGTAGCAAACCCTACTTTTTCCCACTTTTATTAGTCAGGTGAATGGAAAGTATTCCAGGAAAAGAGGCTGCGTGATAAAAAGGCTTATGCTATCACTGAACATACAATCCCATTTTGGGGAAAAAAACAACTCTCCAATATCTATATGCAACAGCGCATAGCCTAAGCAAGTCAAATTAATCATTGATTAATTTCCAGCGTGTGGCACGTATTTGAGAGACTTACTCCATACGACTCCATTAACTGCTTAAACAGTCATTATTTAGTTACTGGTTAACCCTGAATTCCAGCACAAACTTGGGGGAAATTGCTGTGTTTTTATTTAATGTATTTTAATACATGTGGTGTCTCAGTCGGCAATATATGTGGAGTCGGGGGTTGAGAAAAACATTATTCTGATCTTTTCCTCCATGTCTTGGGTTCAGCCTTGGATCTTGTTTGGTCAGGGCTAACTTAGTGACACGGCTCCTATTCTGAGGGTCTCTCTCGCTCTCTCTCATGTCTGGACAGGGAAACGACACTTTTAGCCAGGATGGTGATGTCGTAGGTCATTGTGATGTCATAGGTCAGTGGTTGAGTTGGCTTGCATGAGATCACTACTCGTAATTGACCATTGGTTTGTTGGCAAAAGCACAAGGAGTGCTGAGGAATTCGGAACATCAACCTTGCTGGGTTCTTAGTGCTGGAAGGTTGTGAGCCTTAAGAGTCAGGCTAATGGTCACATGATGTGCTTTCTAAGCACCTCTTTGCGAACGCATTAACACACATGTTCACTCACCCTTGAGGGACAATGTGTGTGTGTGTGTGTGCCCGTTGTGTGAACTCACACACCTGCCACGGAGGGAGTCAGGTGAAACGCTCGCTGACGATGGGGAACATCAGTGGGGTTATTCGACGAGAAAAAGTAAAAACGACAACAACAAAAAAAATATAAACGATAAAAAAGGTCAAATGTGCCCGCTTTATAAATCCAGAGGGGTGTAAGGTGGCTGTTTTTAAAATGGCAGCTGTGATTATGGCCTGTTTGTGGGTTTGGAGCCTGTGCCAGGAGAGACCTGCGGCTGCCAGCTGCTGATTGGTTTATTTGTGGCGAGGAGTCACTTGATGACATACCACTGTATTGGGATAATGGCGTCATATCATTACACAACATTAAATGTGCACATTCTTTTTTCAAAATTAATCACAAAGAAATGATTGAGTATTACACCTGGAAATGTATTCATATGCTGTATTACAGAAAATACTTTTATAACAATTACATATACCTGTATATCTTATTTCCACTTCAAAAACAATAACATTTTCAAACATATGCACCAATAAACAATCTACGCCTTGCAGGAATGAACCATTCTGGAAATTGCTAAAAAAAAAAGTGCTAAATTTTAAGGTAAAATAAAAAAATGTCACTGGAGGATAGGAAAAGTCACTGAAGGTTATGAAAAGTCACTGGGAGATATGACATGTCACTGGGGGATGTAAAAAGTTGCTAATTTGGGAACACCGGAGGGGCTTGGTCAGTGTGGAGGTGGAGTCAGGAACCTGTTCTGTTCTGACCCGATTTGTTTTAATTCTTCTCTTACAGCCCAGTGGTGTTACCAAGGCCAGTATTCGTGCAATGCAACCTGCAGTGGTAACCCTCTCCTTACACCCTTACACCCGGATATTAACCCTCTCCTTACATCAGGATATTAACCCTCTCCTTACACCCTTACACCCGGATATTAACCCTCTCCTTACACCCGGATATTAACCCTCTCCTTACATCAGGATATTAACCCTCTCCTTACACCCTTACACCCGGATATTAACCCTCTCCTTACATCAGGATATTAACCCTCTCCTTACACCCTTACACCCGGATATTAACCCTCTCCTTACATCAGGATATTAACCCTCTCCTTACACCCGGATATTAACCCTCTCCTTACATCAGGATATTAACCCTCTCCTTACACCCTTACACCCGGATATTAACCCTCTCCTTACATCAGGATATTAACCCTCTCCTTACATCAGGATATTAGCACACGCATCCTGTTTGTTACACAACATATTTCACTGTAGTTGACTGGTGGGCCAGCTCTGATCCTGGAGAGCTGGTGTGCTTCCAGGTTTTTGCTTCCACCAGTTCCATGCAGCTCAATAAGCTAATTAGCTGTGTACAGCAATGCAGCTCAATAAGCTAATTAGCTGTGTACAGCAATGCAGCTCAATAAGCTAATTAGCTGTGTACAGCAATGCAGCTCAATAAGCTAATTAGCTGTGTACAGCAATGCAGCTCAATAAGCTAATTAGCTGTGTACAGCAATGCAGCTCAATAAGCTAATTAGCTCTGTGCAGCAATGCAGCTCAATAAGCTAATTAGCTGTGTACAGCAATGCAGCTCAATAAGCTAATTAGCTGTGTACAGCAATGCAGCTCAATAAGCTAATTAGCTCTGTACAGCAATGCAGCTCAATAAGCTAATTAGCTCTGCAGCAATGCAGCTCAATAAGCTAATTAGCTCTGTATACCAATGCAGCTCAATAAGCTAATTAGCTCTATACAGCAATGCAGCTCAATAAGCTAATTAGCTCTGTACAGCAATGCAGCTCAATAAGCTAATTAGCTCTGTACAGCAATGCAGCTCAATAAGCTAATTAGCTCTGTACAGCAATGCAGCTCAATAAGCTAATTAGCTGTGTACAGCAATGCAGCTCAATACGCTAATTAGCTGTGTACAGCAATGCAGCTGAATAAGCTAATTAGCTGTGTACAGCAATGTGGTGCAATAAGCTAATTAGCTGTGTACAGAAATGTGGCGCAATAAGCTAATTAGCTGTGTACAGCAATGTGGCGCAATAAGCTAATTAGCTCTGTACAGCAATGTGGCGCAATAAGCTAATTAGCTCTGTACACCAATGCTGGTTCACCCGTAGATTACACCACAGTAATTTCGTATAGGGGTACAAGCATGTCTTCGGCTGTCATTCTTGATCTTAGCTAAAATGGGAACTTAGCTAAAATGTTGGATCCCCGTAAATGATTGGCGTTAATTAATGAATTAATTAAGCACAGTCCCAGATTGGGAGGCACTACAGCGCTGTTTCCGCCCCTTCAGATCCGAGCGTTTGGTTCACCCTGTTTCCAAACTGCGGCGGGGACAGGCAGTCGCCCATCAACATCGTCACCAGCAAGGTCCGGCATGACCCCGCCCTGACCGAACTCCACTTCCAGGGTTACCACGAGGCCCATGATGTCACCGTTGAGAACATGGGCCACTCAGGTGAGCCTTTACCTTGTCCTGTGCAGTGGGGTTGTTCCATGAATGCGGTTGGGGGGGGACAATTGGGCATTCCAAATTAGGGTGGGAATCGGACATACACAGCCCTGTGTTGGGTGCCAAATTATTATGGCAAAAAAAAAAATGTATCTGGGCTGTAATGCTGGTCTGTCTGTGTTTTAGCAGACTGTATCTGTTAATCTCATTATCAGTTGGCTAGGATAACACCGTATGCTAAATGCTAATAATTATAAGCATTAATCATTAGCTTTAATTATCAAGTAATAATGGCGCTAATTGGGAACACAGTGATGGTAAGGCTAATCGTTAGCGGTAATTATGATAACAGTGATTGTAAGGGTAATTAATGACAAGGGAAGTATAATGATGATGGTAATTAATGATAAGTACATATCACATATCACACATTTGTACAAAGTTTTATTATGTAACCCCTGCTTTGGCAAGTGCCTGTATTTGTCATGCCAATAAAGCACTTTGAAATTGAAATGGAAAAGGGAAGTTAACGATGAGGGTAACCATTAGCGGTGATTGTAAGGGTAAATAATGATAAAGGAAGTTTAATGATGGTGGTAATTAATAAGGGATGAGGGTAATCATTATTGGTAATTCTGTGTGTGTGTGTGTGTGTGTGTGTGTGTGTGTGGCTGTGTGTATGCGTGTGTGTGTGTGTGTGTGTGTGTATGTGTGGCTGTGTGTGTGTGTGTGTGTGTGCGTGTGTGTGTATGTGTGGCTGTGTGTGTGTGTGCGTGTGTGTGCGTGTGCGTGCGTGTGTGCGTGCGGCTGTGTGTATGTGTGCGCGTGCATGCGTGTGTGCGTGCGTGTGTGCATGCGTGTGTGCGTGTGTGTGCATGCGTGTGTGTGCGTGCGTGTGTGTGTGTGCGTGCGTGCGTGTGTGTGGCTGTGTGTATGCGTGTGTATGTGTGCGCGTGCATGCGTGTGTGCGTGTGTATGTGTGCGCGTGCATGCGTGTGTATGTGTGCGCATGTGCATGTGTGGCTGTTCCTCCCGTTAGCACACTTCACCCTGCCCCCCACCCTCCGCCTCTCGGGGGGCCAGCTGCCGGACACGTACAAGGCCCTACAGTTCCACCTGCACTGGGGCACGGACGCCAGCCCCGGGTCCGAGCACACGCTGGACGGGGAGAGGTTCCCCATGGAGGTGGGTCTGGGGTCAGGGGTCAAGGGGGTGATTGTGGGGGTTTGCCACTGTTTACCTGTATTGCATTTATTTATCAATAGAAACAGCAGGAGAAAAACAGCAGTTTCTGCGTCCTGCTCTAACAAACACGTTTTCTCCATCTCTCCCTCTTCACTCTCTCTCTCTTCCCATCTCATTCTTTCTCTCTCTCTCTCTCTCTCTGTCTTTATCCTCTCATTTTCTTTGCTCTTGTGATTCTGTTTTGAGCGTCACATGTACATGTTGTTGAGCGGTGACAATAAAGCTGGTTCTAAATTCAAATTTTCTCTCTCTCTCTCTCTCTCTGTAGCTCCATATAGTGCACATTAAAGAGAGGTACAGCACATTGGAGGAAGCAGAAAATGACACGTCAGGCATCGCTCTGCTGGCCTTCTTCTTCGAGGTGAGGAAGAGTCATACATTTCATCTGAACCGCTTCAGTGAATACATGTACAATGTATATATGTAAAGATTAATGGTACCAATGCTAAATGTGAGAGTGCTTTATATTTTTTTGTAATCAAAAACCTGATTTATTTAGCACACTTTAATGTGTGTTTATTCTTATAGGAATCTGCAGAGGATAACACTCACTTTAATGTGTTTATTCTTATAGGAATCTGCAGAGGATAACACTCACTTTAATGTGTTTATTCTTATAGGAATCTGCAGAGGATAACACTCACTTTAATGTGTGTTTATTCTTATAGGAATCTGCAGAGGATAACACTCACTTTAATGTGTGTTTATTCTTATAGGAATGTGCAGAGGATAACACTCACTTTAATGTGTGTTTATTCTTATAGGAATCTGCAGAGGATAACACTCACTTTGCTGTGGTGGCAGAGGGGCTGGGGAGAGTCCGCTATACCGGTGAGTCTGGATGTGTTCGATAAGGAAGAGTGAGTGTGGAGCCAGGAAATTAAAACTATATACTGTGTGTGTGTGTTGTGTTTGGGCGGCTGGGTAATTTTGCACAGCTGGCTGGGTTAATGACGCATTACACCAGTCATCTGCAGACCAGGCGGGAGGACTCCTAGACTTTGAGACCCGGCCGCCTCCATCAGCACTTTTCAGGAATATGTGCTTTAAGGGGACGCCGTTTTCACTCCGTGTTAAAACAGTCATATGGGGACACAGTACAGGGACAATAGGGGGTGACAAACTCTCTAATCCCAGGACCCACTAAACCAGCCAATACGTCTTCTGTACCAACACCCTGCAGTAACATCTAGTCGCACATTTGGGCCTCAATTCAAGCAACGTGTCCATTTTGACCTGCAAGTAAATGTCATTTTTCCGGACTGGACGAGGGGTGAGGCACAGCGCTGTTACCTTTTGGCAGGAACATAAAAACTGTTGAGTCATTATTTAGTGTGTATGTCTATGTGAGATCATTACTCAGCCTGGATGAAGCCGCACTAGAGTTATTGCATGAATGTTTATTGTGAAATTCACAGCTGTTACCTGAGCCGGCCAGCCGTGTGAATCAGCAGTCTGTCTGTCCTACCTGTCCGTCTGTCTGTCCCGCCCCGGTGTGTGGTTAACCTGCCCGTCTGTCCTGCCTGGCCTTAGGGAACAGCTCAACCGTCAGAGCCGTGCGGTTGGGTGACATCATGCCGGCGACCGAAGAGCTGCACAGGTACTACCGCTACAGGGGATCGATGACCACGCCCAGCTGCGACCAGGCCGTGGTGTGGACCCTGTTTCACAGGACCATACCTGTGAGCCGCAGACAGGTGCGTCTCTCTTTTTGTACTCTCTTTTTACTCTAGTCCATGTTCCAGATTTGGGAGATTTCCGGGTTTTACTCAGTGCAGCTATCCAGCTAACTCAGCGATCCTGCTTTATGAAATACCCCACGCCCCAGTTCTGGAGTTTGAGATAAACCCTGGCATAAGCTACTTGGAAAAGGGGAAAATAAAAAAACTGAAACCATTTCTCTCTGTCGCCCCCTAGCTGGTGACTGTGAGTCGCGAGCTGGTCTTCTGGACAGGGAAGCCCATGGCGGATAATTTCCGTCCTGCGCAATGGCTGAATGGGCGATCTGTGTTCAGGTCTACAGCGGACCCGGTTCTGCCAAGTGCAGCCGCCGCGTGGCTCTGTGTGTTAGCGGTGTTGGGCCTGCATTGGAATGTACACTGACCCCGAGGAAACGGCACCACCTTCAGGCCAGGAGTGGAAGTGCGGCCTGCTCTAAAAGCCGAACCACAAACACACACATACACACACACACACACACAGACACATAGACGATCACACAAACACACGCACACAGACAAACAGACACTCACTCAAGCAAGCACACACACACACTCTTGATTTCTGATTTTCCTGGACCATTTCAATCCCTATGGGAAGCGCACACCACCTGGACCTCTTTTCTGTTTAGAGCCCTGCTACTCAAATCACCGTCCTGGAGGGACAAGAACTGCTGGTTTTCCACCCTCCCTTTACCTGGGAGTCAGGTGTGACGGCAGTCTGGCCAATCAGTAGCAATAATTGTTCACTTAATTACCTGGGAGAAAGAAAACCAGGGCTGGGGAGAAGTGCCCTGGATTCACACAGCATTCCCCATTTATATTTATGGAAGATGTAATATTTAGCTAATGTATGTATCAATTCAGGAAACTAATTAAAATTCAGTTAATTTAAAATCCTCAAAAAACATTATAGGAATGTTTCAAAAAGTTTAACTGAATTTCAGTTAATTTCCTGCACTGACAGAATTTATACGAAATTGAAAAAGGAAGTGCTTATTCAAACGCTCGCTCTTGTTAGTGCGTTACCATGGCAACCTGCCTGTGTTGTTGTTGATTAAATGACAGAGTTTGTTAAATGTTTGAGAGATCATGCCTTTTTTTAATTCTTTTTTAAATATTTAGCATTTTGATCAGATGGATAAAATTCAATACATTTCAAAACAAAAAAAAGTGTAACTTGCTGTGCAGATCAGTTAGTCCTCACTCCTGGTCCTGGAGAGCCGCAGGGTCTGCTGGTTTTTGTAGTTTCTCAGCACATAAGTACCACAGCAGTTGGTCAGGAAAAGCAGTTGATCACACAGTTAAAGCAAAATTGAACTTTGGGTTGTGCAGTTACCTGTCCATGATATGAGTCCAAATGGTGGCGAAATATGTTTGTTAGTTGCTCTGTGCTCCCCTGGGGTGATAATCCAGAATAGCGTATTTCTCGCTCTCCATTCACATCTATAGGGCAGCTAAAACGGTCATCAAATGACACAATAGCACGTATACGAGCGCGAATGAAGCGGATTCTGTCAAAACAAACAATAACCAGTGTTCTTACCAATTTTTTTTTTGTGTAATTAAAATTATGTATAAAAGTACTATTTTCTATGTTGTTAGCAAGTTAACAGAAAAGACTAGCAAAATGGCGGCAGGTCGGTTTGTTTACCATAGATTTCTACTACCAGGACTGCTTGCTTCCGTGGAAATGACACATCAGCGCATAACGCCGTTTCTGACGCAAGAACATAAATTACCTACCGGATCTATGTTCCGAATCAAATACGAAAAAGCCAGGAAAGGGCCATTTCATTTTCTCAAAAAAATACGTAAGAGGACTGGTTATTGTTTTTATTGACGGAATCCGCTCCGTTCGCGTTCGTATACGTGCTAGAAGTGTAATTTTGAGACCGTTTTAGCTGCCCTATAGAAGTGAATGGAGAGTGACAAATACCCTATTCTGGATTATCACCCCAGGGGAGCACAGAGCAACTAACAAACATATTTCACCACCAAAGTTCAGTTGTGCTTTAACTCAGGTCATCTAATTTGTTGGGTCTGAATCAGTCGCTGATCTTCAGGCGAAAACAAAAGCCAGCCGACCCTGTGGCTCTCCAGGGCTAGGATTGAGGATCTCTAGTCTAGATGTAACATTAGGTGGAGGAGTTGTCTTGTCACAAATCCCGTTGTAACAGGAAGCGGAAATAAAGAAGGGGGAACTGGCCCCTCAGTAACAGGCCCTCATCTGCATGACAATCTGTGAAAGGGCTTTTAATCAATCTTAATTTTTAAGTCAATCCACTCCTGTAACTTAGTCAATACTGCTTAACCCAACACATAAGCAACTAATCCCCCTCACCACTCCTCCAACTTCAAATTTCAACTTTGAGGTCAGACTGAACTTGTTTTGAGTAGATCATATCTGACCCAATAGCTAACTATCTGCTTGTGGTTGGGGTTTAAAATGCAAAAAAAAAGTATTTAAAAGGACTAGGCAGGCTAAACATCCTGTTCCCTTCATCAAGCATTCTTATGTTCTGGCGGGGGGTGGCAATTGTTCAGCTAATTACCTGGGAGAAAAGAAAACCAGGGACGGATTTGGATTTGAGTACCTATAGTCTAGCTCAGTGGTCTCCAACCCTGTTCCTGGAGAGCTACTGTCCTGTATCTTTTTATTTCAACCCTAATTTGGCACACCTGATTCTACTAATTAACAGCTCAGCAAAATCTCTGGCTGTTGAATGAGGTGTGCTTTGTTAGGTTTGGAGTGAAAACCCACAGGATGTTAGCTCTCCAGGAACAGGGTTGGAGACCACTGGTCTAGCAGGTTACCAGTCCTCGTCATCGAGAGAGACCTCTGCTCTGATTGGTCGAGCTGTTCTGTGCTACACACACTGAGTTAGACTGTAACAGTACGAGTGCAGTACCCACTCTGAGGCAGCAGGTGGCACTGCAGTAACATAGGAGCTCCTTATGATGTGAGATTTCCAAATATAGCAGAATAAAGCAGGTAAATACTTTAAATTTGAGGTATGGAAAAGGCACCCCAGAAATGTCCGAAATGTAAAATACTAAATGGCAACGGCACACGTTTTACATGGAGAAATCACCTTTACCTGCACCAATCAATCAATCAAATCATTAAAAGCCAATCAAAAACACCCCCAACCAACTTCCCCCTCCCCCTTACCCCCAGCCATTCTAAGCCCCTCAGACTGTGACCAGTACACTGAAGGGGGGGGGTGGGAGGGGCTATGGACGGCATCGAGGTCATTTCCTGTGCTTTGCGAGCCAGCTGCGGAGGTGCTGGATCTGTCCGGTGACGCTGTTCTTGGCTGTGCCACCAGGGGCGCTGTACTGCTCCACGCTGCTGGTGTAGTCCCATACTGCAGATACGTCACTGTCAAACTGCGGACTGCAGACACAGGAGAGAGCGCCCATCAGCACAGACACACAGGCGTGCGTACGTGGGGTATGTCACAAGGCAGGATTAAGGAGTTAGCTGGATAACTGCACTGAATAAAACCCGGAGCAGCTCTTTTTACTTCAGTCCATGTTCCAGATTTGGGAGGGTTCCGGGTTTTACTCAGTGTAGTTCTCCAGCTAACTCAGTAATCCTGCTTTGTGAAATACCCCCCTGGCTGTATGGAGGTGTGTGTGCGTGCGTACAGACCTGGCTGTGTTTGTGTGTGTGTGTGTGTGTGTGTGTGTGTGTGTGTGTGTGTGTGTGTGTGTGTGTATGCGTGTGTACTGACCTGGCTGTATGTGTGTGTGTGCGTACAGACCTGGCTGTGTGTGTGTGTGTGTGTGTGTGTGTGTGTGCGCGTGCGTACTGACCTGGCTGTATGTGTGTGCGTGCGTACAGACCTGGCTGTGTGTGTGTGTGTGTGTGTGTGTGTGTGTGTGTGTGTGTGCGTGCGTACTGACCTGGCTGTATGTGTGTGCGTGCGTACAGACCTGGCTGTGTGTGTGTGCGTGCGTGTGCGTACTGACCTGGCTGTATGGAGGTGTGTGTGTGTGTGTGCATGCACTGACCTGGCTGTATGGAGGTGTGTGTGTGTGTGTGTGTGTGTGTGTGTATGTGTGTGTGTGCATGCACTGACCTGGCTGTATGGAGGTGTGTGTGTGTGTGTGTGTGTGCGCGTGTGTGTGTGTGCACGCACTGACCTGGCTGTATGTGTGTGCGTGCGTGCGTACAGACCTGGCTGTGTTTGTGTGTGTGTGTGTGCGTGCGTGCGTGCACGCACTGACCTGGCTGTATGAAGGTGTGTGTGTGTGTGTGCGCGTGTGTGTGCACGCACTGACCTGGCTGTATGAAGGTGTGTGTGTGCGTGTGCGTGTGTGTGCGTGCGTGCGTACTGACCTGGCTGTATGAAGGTGTGTGTGTGTGTGTGCGTGTGTGTGCGTGCACGCACTGACCTGGCTGTATGAAGGTGTGTGTGTGCGTGTGCGTGTGTGTGCGTGCACGCACTGACCTGGCTGTATGAAGGTGTGTGTGTGTGTGTGCGCGTGTGTGTGCACGCACTGACCTGGCTGTATGAAGGTGTGTGTGTGTGCATGTGTGTGTGCGTGTGCGTGTGTGTGCGTGCGTGCGTACTGACCTGGCTGTATGAAGGTCCTGCAGGGTCAGCTCGTTGAGGGAAACATTCTTGGATTCGGCCAGAAACACGGCTTTCCCAGAGCAGCTATGAGCCTCCCGGAACGGCACCTGCACCGAGAGACCACACCCACATACCACTGCTAAAACCACACCCATATAACCCAGCCCACTCAAGACCACACCCACATGACAAACCCCCCCAACTACACAACCCTTATAATGATTATGATTATGATAATGTTCCTCCTTGTCCTTTGTAATATTGTCTTTCTTATGACTTCTGGAGATGCCGGGGTGGGGTATACTACAAAGCAGGATTACTGAGCTGGATAACTCCACTGAGTAAAACCAGGAACAGCTCTTTTTACTTCAGTCCATGTTCCAGATTTGGGAGGGTTCCGGGTTTTACTCAGTGCAGTTATCCGGCTAACTCAGTAATCCTGCTTCTCTTACTCAGTGCAGTTATCCAGCTAACTCAGTAATCCTGCTTCGTAGTATAACCCCCAGCTGTGATGACAGGCCCACACTGGGAATCGGCGCTCTTAATTGGACGGTTGGAGATCAGGTGACACTCACCCCCTTCCGCACAAGGTAATAGGCCAGATCGGTGGCCAGCATGTCCGGGCTGAGAGCTGCCTGCATGGCACCGGGGTTGATCTAAACAGGAAACGGGGAAGCATGAAGCAGGATGTCAGTCAGGCACGGGTCTGGCAGTATTTATTCACCCTTATTTATACAGGATAGGTTTGACTGAGCATGCATGCTCGTTAACTCCCCGCCCAATTAGCCTAACCTGCTGTGTTTCTGGCTGTTAATTGAGATTAACTATCATTATAATAGCAGTGATGTACATAATCAGGTCCGAGACCCCCCCCCCCCCCGGTCGTCATCTCACCTTCAGAGTGGATATGACCCCAGTGGTGACCTGCAAGACTGCGTGCGCAGTGTCGTAACAGTCAAACATGGCCTCTTTATCCTCCTGCCGAGAGAGGAGAGCGTTACCGTCCGTGCTATTCCCGCTAATACAACAGCGTCAGAGGCACACAGTTACAGAGCACGGCTCACGCAGATACCTGTACATGTTACCTGTAAGTCTTTGTTATATGTGCTGGGGAGTCCTTTCATTGTCATCAGAAACCCTGCACACTGGATCACAGGACAGACAGCGTTAACCGTTATGACGGTAAAGAAATATTATAAATCCAGGAAGAATACTTTAGTTGTAGATTACGCTCTCTTACCCTCCCAAAGACCCGCCCCGCTTTGCCGCGGATCAGCTCTAGGCTGTCAGCGTTCTTCTTCTGAGGCATCAAACTGCTACCGGTGCTGTAACCAACAACAACGCAGTCACTACCGTAACCAAGAACAACACAGTCACTACCGTAACCAACAACACACACTCACTACCATAACTAACAACAACACACAGTTACTACCGTAACCAACAACAACAGTCACTACCACAACCAACAACAACAACAAACTCACTACCACAACACACAGTCACCACCGTAACCAACAACACACTACCATAACTAACAACAACACACAGTCACTAGCGTTATCAACAACAACACACTCACTACCATAACTACTAACAACAACACAGTCACAACCGTTATCAACAACAACAACACACTCACTACCATAACTACTAACAACAACACACAGTCACTACCATGATCAACAACACACTCACTACCATAACTACTAACAACAACACACAGTCACTACCATGATCAACAACAACACACTCACTACCATAACTAACAACAACACACAGTCACTACCATGATCAACAACAACACAGTCACTACCATAACTAACAACAACAACACACTCACTACCATAACTAACAACAACACAGTCACTAGCGTTATCAACAACAACACACTCACTACCATAACTACTAACAACAACAACACACTCACTACCATGATCAACAACACACAGTCACTACCGTTATCAACAATAACCAGCACTAGTATCTCCGGTAACAGACACCCCCAGCCCAGTCAGCCTTGTGTTTGGTGCGGGACAGGTGAGTCACCTGTAGGCGTCGGACAGCGTGATGAAGGAGAACTCCTTGGTGCTGTATAGGAGCAGATCTTCAGCCATCCTACTGAGATGAGTGAGACACAGAGAGGCCCAGAACAGGAACTCCACTGCAGCAACACACACACACACACACACACACACACACACACACACACACACACACATACACACGCACAGCATTTTACAATAGATGCATATACTGTGTATATATACACAAGAACTTGCATTAATGACACATGCAGTATGACAAAAACAGTATCAATTCAGTAAACTGCCTGCGTAATGTGACCTGCTCTAATGTGACCCCCAGTCTTACTTTTTCTATTCCATATCTCCATGATTTTATTAATCATTTGGATGGGGAGATTAACCCTTTAAGGTGTAAGGTCACAAATATGTAATTAGAATGTTCTAAACTGAACATTCTAATGCTGATGTAACAATCAGTACTGCTAACTGAAAGCATTGGAGTTCTAGAACACGGACTTAGAATTTTGGAAAAACATTCCACAAAAGCATACTCTTCAAAGGGGCACCCACACAGATGGACGTACCTACAAAGTCCCTCTGTCCAGTGGCATCCATGCTGTTTATGCTAACGGCATCAAAGCTGAGCTCTGGAGGACATCCAAAAACACATACACCAATCACACGTCAGGTTTCCAGACCACCGCTGCTACTCTACCCTATCAGAGCACACACCTGTATGGAGGAACCCACCCTCCCCCAATCAGAGCACACACCTGTATGGAGGAACCCACCCTCCCCCAATCAGAGCACACACCTGTACGGAGGAACCCACCCTCCCCCAATCAGAGCACACACCTGTACAGAAGAACCTACCCTCCCCCAATCAGAGCACACACCTGTACAGAAGAACCTACCCTCCCCCAATCAGAGCACACACCTGTACAGAAGAACCTACCCTCCCCCAATCAGAGCACACACCTGTACGGAGAAACTCGCGGTCGATTCCAAATGGATTCCCAGCAATGGCCCCACTGGTGTGCGCACGCACACACACACACACACACACACAAAGAAATAAAAATGTAAATATAAATTCAGTTTCACATGGTCATATTGCTTAACGAGCTCCGCGATAATTTGCGTGCCGTTTTGAATACGTCACCCATGTACCAGAGTTTAGCTCAGATTATAGTAGATAGTGGGTGGGAGCGAGGATTACCTTCCCAGGGGCAGGACGTTCACCCGTGTCCGAATCTCCTCCAGCTGCTCTGTGTCTCTGGTCAGGGCGACCGCGTAACTGAGGAACCAAAAAAAGTAGAAACTGTCACCAAATCTAACAGTGCTGGTATACCATCACCAAGTCTAACAGTGCTGGTATACCATCACCAAATCTAACAGTGCTGGTATACCATCACCAAGTCTAACAGTGCTGGTATACTAGAACCAAATCTAACTGTGCTGGTATACCATCACCAAGTCTAACAGTGCTGGTATACTAGAACCAAATCTAACAGTGCTGGTATACCATCACCAAGTCTAACAGTGCTGGTATACTAGAACCAAAACTAACTGTGCTGGTATACCATCACCAAATCTAACCAATCCATCATGAAGCCTGTATCATGAAGCAGGCTAAGTGGGTTAGCCCTGGGGCCTGTATTATGAAGCAGGCAAAGTGGGTTAGCCCTGGGGCCTGTATTATGAAGCAGGCTAAGTGGGTTAGCCCTGGGGCCTGTATTATGAAGCAGGCTAAGTGGGTTAGCTGGATAACTGTGCAAGCCTGTATTATGAAGCAAGCTAAGTGGGTTAGCTGGATAACTGTGCAGAGTAAAACCCGGAAACCCCGTGAATATGGAACATATTATGAAGCAGAAACACTTTTCCGGGTTTTACTCGGTGCACTTTAGTGCAGTACCCATAACAACAGCCCTGCTCCGGCTACAATACCAACCTTAGGATCCAGTGGCTCCACCTGATTGGCTGGGCCCTCTGCATGTGGGTGTAACCAGGAAACAGGACGTCGATCTCCCTGAGGGGTGAGACAGCTCCACTCGTTGGCATGAGAACAGAAAAACTCCACCCACTTTCCCCAGCAGCTTATCCTCAGACTCAACACTTAGTTACTCGCATGTTACACCAGCACACACACACACAGACAGACAAATGGACACTCACACTACAACACTTCACAGCTCTCAAAGCTTAATGTTATTGTGTGTTTGTACATGTACGGGTCAGTGTGTGTGAGTATGTATGTGTGCGTTTATACATGTGCTATCATGTGTTGGCACACGTGTGTTTGTGCGCGTGTGTGTGTGCATGTGTGTATTTACACGTGCTCTCGAGTGAGTGTGTGTGTGTGTTTGTGTGCGCATGCGTGCGCTTGTGTGTGCGCATGCGTGCATACTCACGCAGCAGACCGCTCCACCATGGTGTTGATGAGTTGTATGACATCATCCTTCAAGGTAGAGATTGCGTCCCGCATCCACAGTCTCATGTCTGTCACCACCTACTCAGCCAATCAAAACACAGCAAAAATGTTACTCAGAACACAGCCAGTAAAATACAGTGGGGACGGAAAGTATTCAGACCCTTTCACTTTCTGCACACTTTATTGTGTTGTAGATTCAATTTTAAATGGATAAAATTGCCAATTTTGCCCATCAATCTACACTCAATAACCCATAATGACAAAGTGAAAACGTTTTTAGACATTTTTGCGAATTTATTAAAAATCTAAAACTGAAATCTCTCATTTACATAAGTATTCATACCCTTTGCTTTAACATATTTTTAAAGTATCATATTTAATATTTGGTCGCATATCCTTTGCATGCTGTTACTTCCTGAAGTCTGTGACCCATAAACAACAAAAGACTCAATATCTTATTTTCAGGTAGTTACAAGCAATACTATAACCTAGTATCGCTTGTAACAGTACCTGAAAATAAGATATCGGGAGTCTTTTGATGTTTAAGGGTCACAGACTTCAGGAAGTAACAGCATGCAAAGATATGCAACCAAATATAAATATGATACTTTAAAAATACATTAAAGCAAGTATGAATACTTATGTAAATGAGAGATTTCAGTTTTTGATTTTGAATAAATTTGCTAAAATTTCTAAAAACATGTTTTCACTTTGTCATTATGGCATATTGAGTGTAGATTGACGGGCAAAAATGGCAATTTTATCCATTTAAAATTAAATCGACAACACAATAAAGTGTGCAAAAAGTGAAGGGGTATGAATACTTTCCATCCCCACTGTATATCTCTCTCTCTCTTAACAGCACAATTATCTGCACACATATCTGCCTAAGGCTACAACTGAACTGAATTCTAATTGGATAAATTTTTTTTATAAAAACTCAGCAGCAGAAACAGCTGGTTGACCTTGTGACCCCTGCTAACTGGTCCAATGAGCTCTCAAAGAACATGCTCCACCACAGGCTCTGCACCCTATCAATGTTCTCCCGTTTACCAATACTTACAGGAAATAATTATCTAATCTAACCATTCTGTGACGTGGTTGCATTACTTTTTGAAAGGTCAAATGGATGGTTTTTGTCATTCGCACATTAGGGAAAAAACACGCAGACACTGCTCAGCTTGTGAGTTAAAGTAAAGATTAGACATATTTTTAAAAATTAACTTATTATTATTAGTTTGAGATTTGAGCATGATCTCGGTTACTTTCTAGGAACAGTGGGCGGAGCCTGAACCCCAGGGGCACCCCAAACCTGTCCCACGAGAGCAGGGTGCAGCCCTCCTTCCTCCCCGTGCCTCTCCACCTGGGGCTAAGATGAGCGCATGTCGTAAACAGGCCCACCTGGTCGTTCCGGCTTCTGCCCGTGTGCAGCTTTCCCGCGGCTGAGCCAATCAGCTCCTGCCAGAGCAGAGGGAGAGAAGCCTGCTAGATACGAGACACGAGACGATACTCTGCCCGCAATACTACTGCATCGAGCTCACAATACCATATTCTCATGTACAGTTGAAGTCGGAAGTTTACATACACTTAGGCTGAAGTCATTGAAACTAATTTTTAACCACTCCACAGATTTCATGTGAGCAAACTATAGTGTTGGCAAGTCAGTTAGGACATCTACTTTGTGCATGACACAAGTAATTTTTCCAACAATTGTTTACTCACAGATTATTTCACTTTTAATTCACTATATGGGTCAGACGTTTACATACTCAGTTGACTGTGCCTTTACATTTTTAATATTTGGTCGCATATCCTTTGCATGCCATGACTTCCTGATGTCTATGACCCAACAACATCAAAAGACTTATTTTCTGGTACTCTTATTGGTAAATATTTCAAATAAAAAACTAAAATATAATGTCTGTTTCATAGTGACAATGCAAAGACTATAGTTGTAGTTATACTACATAAAGTATAAGGCAATGCGTAAACAACTTTTCCTGAATTATCACCAAGGTCTTAACGTGGGATAAACCAGTAAGGTTCAAATAACTACCATGTCAAATGACACAATTTCAAAATCTGAATAATACAAAATTTTATTCACTCAAACTATTTTGTTCTCATTTTTTTCTACTTTTCACAGTGATGGGAATAAAAGTGATTAATCACCCACAGAAAGGGAGGAGCAGTCGTCAGCTTGCAGCAAGAGCACAAATATGGACATACCGTTAAAGTACTGCGCTTCGCCATACTGTCAATCTCGATTAGAAATGAGTGCGTTGGATAGGTAGTCTATGTGGGAGGTGGTTACGCTGGAGTCTAACGTCATTTAATTTCACGATAAACAATATAGGGACACAGTTTTGCATCTCCAATGCGAAATTTGACAGAACAATAATTTGTCTTATGTCTACAGCTAGATATAGAGTAATTAAATATACAGAATGCTTCACACAGAACAACGACATCTAAAGCCTGCTGGACATAAAACTAGATCGAAGGCCTTTGTGATATAGTACTAGGTCTAAAGCCTGTTTGGAATAGAACTATATCTAAAGCCAGTTTATGTAGAATTAGATCTAAAGCATGCGAGACGTAGAACAACTTAATCTAAAGCCGGTAAGATAGACAACTATAGTATATCTGATGTGTCTGCCAGAGACAATGGTCAATTGAGCACAGTAAAGATGGCCATATAATCCTGGTCCGTTATCTGCAACCATTCAGGACGCCTGGTTACACAGCAATAGGAAAAGCCACACTACACATTAAAGTTCTTTCCAGACATCGTTGGCCACAGCCTACGCTTTACATAGTTTCAGTGTATACAAAATATATATATAATATATATATATATATAATGTACACCAGAGGCAATATATATAATATATACAATGTTAACCAGAGGCAACTCAGACAGTGCAAACACTCCAAACTGTGGTTCAGGCTGGATTCGAACCTGTGCACTGCAAAAACCAAATTATCTTAAGTATTTTAGTCTTTAATTTTGACTTATTTCTATTACTTTTTTTGCTAATGCCAATGGGGTACTTGACAATCAAAAACTAACTCAAAACAAGCTAATATTTCTACATGAAAAACAAAATAATATTTTAAGTCTCATTACAAGACTAAACCACTTGTTAAGACACTTGTTTTTGCTGCAGTGTGACCCCTCTGTCTACAGGAGCATTTCTCATCAGGCCACTCACCTTCAGTCTCCGCTCATTGGCTGTGTGGATGTCCTCATCATTGGGTTTAATCTCAAACGTGCCCTTGGACCACTCCTCTGACACCTGTAAACGCCCCCCCCAAACCAAACCCGGTAACCGTTTTGCCACATCACGGGGGGGAATGGCGTACTATAACCAGGAAGTCTCCTGAGAATGGAAATCTCTTCTGCAAGGTGCTTGGCAAAATTGCAATCACACAAGTTACAAAGCAATGTGAGATTACATGTAAAACAAATCGTGAAAAAAAAACAGGTGCAAGAGACAAAATTGACAATGATGAGTAATTTCTAAGTCGTATTTATCCTAAAAGTGGATGCAAATAGTAAATTAATTTAGTGTCAGACTAACTTGAGCTGGTTTTGGATAGTTTACCAGGACCAAAGGGTTATTGTATGAATTGTGAGGGCTCCACAATTACATACTAATGAGTAATATTGAAAAGCTCAAAATAAGAGGGACAACAGGTTGCTGTTATGGTATGCTAGCGAGAAAGAATTGACATGTAAAAACATGTATTACTAACTACCAGTCTTATCTTGTGATGCCAAAAAAAATGCTTTGAAAAGCATGCACGAGAAGACCGGTTGTTTTTCTTCGTCAGTATATCGCAGAAAACTTACGACAACAACATCTACACAACAAAACAAAATGAACTGCTGGCAGAGAGACGGGTTTTCGGACAATGTGTTAAAGGTGACAGGAACAATGGTTTCGGCTCCCGCACCGCCGTCACGTGACGGACCATTTCCAATAGTGGAAAAAGTGCAGCTGCACGTTCCAGCGTTTTCGCACAGTTATAGAGACCGAACTATGATACAGACTTAGGCATACCTGAGTTCTGACAGGGGCCAGTGCCCCTCACGAAAAACCTCACGAGCTTTGTCACCACGTAGCCTAATCATGAAAATGCAGAATTTAAAACTGTAACGTTATGGACTGCAGCAACCTGTGTTATTGTATCGATGTATGGTCCCATAAAATAACAAAAGGTAGGTTACTTTGTTGGGGCCGAAAGTCAGCGCAGACCTATCACGCGTGTGATACATTTATTTAATTGCATGTGAAAAAAGAACTTACTGTGGTAAATGGCAATATATTGAAACGATATAGAGTCGTCTTTAATTTTGAACACTCACCTTGTCAAGTCCCTGTAAAATATCATCCATCTCGCTTTCGGTGACGAGCTTGGCTTTCTCCAGCGCCTTCACGTACGCCTTACTGCCTTGAATATCGGCATTCCACATTCTTCGGTCGTATGTGATAGAAGCGTTAAACTTTTCCATAATGGGGTCAGTATCCCCAACAAACCTTCCACCCCATAATTTGTTTCCCTGTTAGAGAAAGACAACATGCTTTAAGCAAGCATTCTAAATTCATTATTATCTAGAATTGCAAATTAAAGTAACGTTAACTTAACATTATACTAACGTTATCTAGGTTACATGACGCCGCAACGAAAAGATCACTAAATTCGTCCAGGATCATCATAATCAAATAAACGAGACTAGAACATAGCCTACATATGTGGGATTATTTAGATAAAATGGTCAACTAAACATACAATTTGTTACTTCAAAGCAGCATCTCCTCTTACCTCGGAGTCAGCCATGGTTTGAATGAGAGTCTTGACAGCACGATCTAAATCTGGACCCTTGCCTTGTTGAATTTGGAAAGTGACAAAAAGGTTGACCCCGACTCGTTAGCCCGCTAGCGGTCTACAGCTACGTGTGATTTGCGAAGAGCAAAAGGTGCTTTTCATTGCATTGAGATTAAATCTATTTCCCCTCGTCGTAAAAGAACTACTAGTCAATGAACATTTCAGCTTTTCGGATTCTCTCCAGTCCACTGGAGTCCAGTATTCTTTCACGGGATGAAATTTGGGCTGGTTAGCCCCGCCTACCTAAAATGGAAGGGAGAATCTATAGTGGCCCTAAGAGGACATAATGAACGAAAGTGAGGAGTGCCATGCCAACTCGTGCTACTTGTTAGCCGATTGTGATATTCACCCCCTAGCAAACAGGTGTTATCCTGATTTTATAATATAGGATTTTCTCTTTTTTTGTCGGATTGCACGAGAAAAGACTGAAAACACAATTGGTGTTTTGACTAGAACATTGCATATTTTTGTTTATTAAAAAGTTTTACTTAGAAAATCTGCTTTAACCTTATTCCCGAGTGTGAACTTCTTAGAAATCCATGTGATAATTAGGCTAATTAAACTATGGCCGAACAGTCTAATTCCCAGGCGGCAAGCCCTCAGATATAAATTTAAGCTTAAGTTTAGGTTTTAATTTATTGGAATTTAAAGTGCATTTTACCCGGAGGTCACAATAGCCTATATTGTACAAAACATATGTATGATATTTTTACGCAGGCTATAAATCCATTTAAAAAATGGTAATCGGTAGAAGAATTTAAGAATTGAACGGTAGAACCTTTTTCAGATTTGAGTACTCATTATATGAATTGTGTGTATAATAAGGATTTGTTTTAAATCTTGGTTTGCAGGTACAGCAGAAAACAATTCTCTGTGGAAGTACGGTGGCGGAGCGAACGTGGCCATTGCAACTTGTTGCTCTTTTTTGTTGTTGTAGTCAACCAGTGCCAGCACTACATTCGTAGGTAACGTGAAGTATCGCTCCGCCGCCGTACTTCCACAGAGAATATAGGTCAGTACAAAGTAAAGGATTCAATGATAGTTTGACTTCAAAAATTATGGTATAAACACTCAAATTAACCCTGATAGACTGTCGTCATGTTTTATTTGCTTTGGGTGCACTGTGGAGTGTTTAAGTGCGTTTGGTAGTGGATGCTACCGGTTACCATAGAGTTGCGCTAGCATTAGCAATGTGTAGCATTATGTCCAAAATTCCAAACTATCCCTTTAAGATTAATTAAGATTCTTTAATTAACCAATTAACCAATCAGTTAAGATTGTTTGCATTTTTTTGTTTGACATACCATACATTGTAAGAAAATGCACTTGCAATATGCAGTGTTTTTATTTAGAATCTTTCATTGAATTCTTTTGTTTTCCACAAATGGTTACTTGTCATTGACCAAGATATCCACACTTGCAGCAGTTGAGAGGGAAGGTGCTCTATGCTGGGGGAATATGAGGATGGTTCCCCTGATTTACAGGGGACCTTAAAAAATTGTGCTATAATTATGCTGGGATGGGGTAGTGGGGGATATAGTTCTGTGGGTGGCCTGGTGTGGTGGGGACCAATGGGAGATCTTTCCCTTTGCCCCCCCTGATAGGAGCCCTACTGATTTAGTGTAGAATGGTAAACATCTTCCTTCTAAAAATTATTCTGAACAACTGACACATGCGGATGTTTGGTGCAGATTCCGTAAACTTTGTTAGTACATCAACTCTTGAGCTAGTAGGGTGGTTCAACTTCTTATACAGTTCTGTGCATTTCGCCAACGGGATTTTAGACAGACGGACCGACTTCCTGTTATTCCACTCCAATATGGCTGCTTTCAGAACGGCTGTATTTTCTTTCGGTTTGTTTAGGTATAGTATACATTCGTTTTTACTTTGTGCAACTCATTTAAAGTATCATTGCTTCTTCTTTTTTGAGTGTATTTTCAACATTCATTTAACGGAATGTATTTTTCAGTGTTACGTTAACCATATTTTAAATGACAAGCCAGCTAGGTGCCGACAACCGAAATAGATCAACGATCATATCGTTTGCTAGCTAGTTCCTGTTAGCTTTGACGTCTGGTCAATGGTTATAATTATTCTTTTTGTTACATGTGGGTAGCCAGCCAAATGTTTTTATTTGTCCAGTAACGGAAGGAAATTTACTAACCGAACTAGACAGATGGAGTAACAAAGCCTTGTTTGTTGAAGTGTGTTTATGTGCTCGTGTCGTTGTTGTAAGGTTAGTATGAATTGAAGTGTGTTTATGTGTTTGTGTCCTTGTAAGGTTAGTATGAATTGCTTTTCCCCCAGATGCACTGCGCGCGTGCTGAGAAGCGGGAACTGCTCGAGGCGGCAGCTCCTCGCGGGGCTCCCTGCGGTGATTAGGAACAACTGGATCTCTCTGTGCACGGGCGCAGGGCTCTGTGCTATTCCGTTCACTCAGGTTTGTGGTCTCGCAAGCGAGCTGGCTGTAACCGATACAACTTTAGCCAAGACATCGGAATGATGATTGTGCTTAGTCATGAGCTACATTCGCCATATCCAGTAATATCTCACAATTAACTCATAAAGACGTGTTGGAACTTAGAATTGGGGGGCGTGGTTCAACGAAGCAATAAACGTAGGCATTCGGCAGATTGTGATCCAATCAATGCTCGTAAGAAGACATGCCAGTCTCTGACGTCTTCAGCCATTGCTGCCAGCAGAAATTAAAGCAGCTCTATTTAATTAAATGTCCGGTTTGACACCAATGCCTGGACACCTTGTCAATGACAGCCACCCCCTTCTGCCTCCAGAAACAAGGAGAGGGTCTGTCCCATGAGGCTCTGGTCCGCCGGGCGTCGTCTTTGGTCACGGACAGTGCAAACACATTCCTCTCCCAGACCACCCTGGCGCTGGTCGACTCCCTCACTCAGTATGTTAAGGTAAGGGCTACTTGGCCAAAATAGGGAAGTACCTCACATTGCTGGTCATGGGGCCTGATTCTCATTAGGAGGCTGTATAAGTTACACAGGGCAGCACTGTGGTGTAATGGTGGTGTATAAGTTACACAGGGCAGAACTGTGGTGTAATGGTGGTGTATACGTTACACAGGGCAGCACTGTGGTGTAATGGTGGTGTATACGTTACACAGGGCAGCACTGTGGTGTAATGGTGGTGTATAAGTTACACAGGGCAGCACTGTGGTGTAATGGTGGTGTAGGTTACACAGGGCAGCACTGTGGTTTAATGGTGGTGTATAAGTTACACAGGGCAGCACTGTGGTGTAATGGTGGTGTATAAGTTACACAGGGCAGCACTGTGGTGTAATGGTGGTGTATAAGTTACACAGGGCAGCACTGTGGTGTAATGGTGGTGTATACGTTACACAGGGCAGCACTGTGGTGTAATGGTGGTGTATAAGTTACACAGGGCAGCACTGTGCTGTAATGATGGTGTAGGTTACACAGGGCAGCACTGTGGTTTAATGGTGGTGTATAAGTTACACAGGGCAGCACTGTGGTGTAATGGTGGTGTATACGTTACACAGGGCAGCACTGTGGTGTAATTAGGGCTGCACGATTGTGGCAAAAATTATAATCATGATTATTTTAGTCAATATTGAGATCGCGGTTATTTAACACGATTATTCATTGGTTTTCAGAACATAATACTTTTATTGCACATTTTAAATGAACAGTATAATGCTTATATTTTCCCATCTTGTAACCCTAACCCTCTACTGCAAGAGAGGTAAAATAGGAGTGTTTGATTTGATATAGAACACCAGAGAAAGTCCAGTAAAATTAGAGTTTTCATTTGTAAACAGAGTGTGCCTTTCATTCTCGATTATTCTTGTATCGTAATTGTGGAAAGCCAAAATTGTAATCACGATTAAAATTCAATTAATTGTGCAGCCCTAGGTGTAATGGTGGTGTATAAGTTACACAGGGCAGCACTGTGGCGTAATGGTGTGTATAAGTTACACAGGGCAGCACTGTGGTGTAATGGTGGTGTATAAGTTACACAGGGCAGCACTGTGGTGTAATGGTGGTGTATAAGTTACACAGGGCAGCACTGTCGTGTAATGGTGGTGTATAAGTTACACAGGGTAGCACTGTGGTGTAATGGTGGTGTATACAGTCAAGCCGGAAAGTCTGCACACCCCTTTCACCTTCTCCAAGTTTTATTACGTTACAGACTTATACTACAATAGATTGAGTTCATTTTTTGCCTCAGACATCTACACACAATAGCCAATAATGACGAAGTGAAAACAGATTTTTAGAAAATATGCAATTTTATTTTACTGACAAAAATAGGTTATTTAGGGGTTACATATCTGTAAACACCCTTAGCCTAATACGTGGTTGCTGCACCTTTGGCAGCGATTACAGCTTCAAAGCTACGAGCTTGGCACACTTGTTTCTGGACATTTTTGCCCAGTCCTCTTGGCATATCCTTGCAAGCTCCGTCAGGTTGGATGGGGAGCGTCGGTACACAGCCATTTTCAGCTCTTTCCACAGATGTTCAATTGGATTCAGGTCTGGGCTCTGGCTGGGCCACTCAAGGACATGCACAGACTTTCTCCGAAGCCACTCCTTTGTTCTCTTGGCTGTGTGCTTCGGGTCGTTGTCATGTTGGAAGGTAAACCTTCGCCCCAGTCTGAGGTCCAGAGCGCTCTGGAGCAGGTTTTCTTCAAGGATCTCGGTGTACTTAGCTGCATTCATCTTTCCCTCTATCAGGACTAGTCGCCCCGTTCCCGCTGCTGAAAAACATCCCCACATCATGATGTTGCCACCGCCATGCTTCACTGTAGGGATGGTATTAGCCAGGTGATGAGCGGTGCCTGGTTTCCTCCAGACGTGACGCTTGGTATTCAGGCCAAAAAGTTCAATTTTGGTTTCATCAGACCAGAGAATCTTGATTCTCATGGTTTGAGAGTCCTCTAGGTGCCTTTTGGCAAACTCCAAGCGGGCTGTGATGTGCCTTTTACTAAGGAGGGGCTTCCGTCTGGCCACTCTACCATAAAGGCCTGATTGGTGGAGTGCTGCCTGGATGGTTGATCTTCTGAAAGGTTCTCCCATCTCCACAAGGATACGCTGGAGCTCTGTCAGAGTGACCCTCGGGTTCCTGCTCACCTCCCTGGCCAAGGCCCGTCTTCCCCGATTGCTCAGTTTGGCCGGGCGGCCAGGTCTAGGAAGATTCTTGGTGGTTCCAAACTTCTTCCATTTACGAATGATGGTGGCCACTGTGTTCTTTGGGACCTGTAAAGCTGCAGAGATTTTTCCGTACCCTTCTCCAGATCTATGCCTTGACACAATCCTGTTTCTGAGGTCTGCAGATAATTCCTTTGACCCCATGGCTTGGAGTTTGCTCTGACACGCACTGTCAACTGTGGGACCTTATATAGGCAGGTGTTGACAATCCCCAATCATGTCCAATCAATTGAATTTATCACAGGTGGACTCCAATTAAGTTGTAGAAGTAGAAACATCTCAAGCAGTATCAGTGGAAACAAAATGCACCTCAGCTCACTTTTGGGTGTACATATGATATTTAACATTTTGATTTTTAATAAATTAGCACAAATGTCTAAAAACCTGTTTTCACTTTGTCATTATGGGCTATTTTGTGTAGAATTTTGAGACAAAAAATGAACTCAATCTATTGTAGAATATGTCTGTAACGTAATAAAACGTGGAGAAGGTGAAAGGGGTGTGCAGACTTTCCGGCTTGACTAAGTTACACAGGGCAGCACTGTGGTGTAATGGTGGTGTATAAGTTACACAGGGCAGGACTGTGGTGTAATGGTGGTGTATAAGTTACACAGGGCAGCGCTGTGGTGTAATGGTGGTGTATAAGTTACACAGGGCAGCACTGTGGTGTAATGGTGTGTATAAGTTACACAGAATGTAAGCTGCAAAAGTCAGTCTGTGTAAGCGCGTGTTAAAGCCATAAATGTGGAATGCACGCAATGCAGATTTAATAATAACTACCCTTATTAATACAGAATAGACATTAATTGAATTAGTGCTGCATTTTCAGATCCTGCAACCTGTAAGATCCTGTAAGTCCATCTCTCCATCCCTCTCTCCATCCTCTGTGTGTGTGTGTGTGTGTGTGTGTGTGTGTGTTTGGTTCTGTTGTGTGCATGTAGGCCGCGCACATGCTCATCACCCTACAGAAGCGCTACGTGGCCTCTGTCACTAAGCTCAACCCCATGGAGGAGAAAGCCGTGTGGGAGGTCATCATTCGCCAGCGTGCTGAGGTGGGCGTCACCCTCGTTAGTCATGTGACTGATGGGTCAGGGGTCACAGGCTGCTATAACTGGGCCAAGGGATTTGTGACTAAGTTTTAAAGGGTTAGTTCGGAATTTTGGACATAATGTCTCAATTACGACTTACCCAGGATGTAGTTGATTGATGGAAACCATTTTCAGATAATTCCATGCTGTCCCTTCTTTTGGACATACACACATTGCTAATGCTAGCGCAACTCGTAGGAAACGAGTAGCATCAACTACCAAACGCACTTAAACACTCCAAGATGCACCCAAAGCAAATAAAATACGACGACAGTCTATCGGGGTTATTTTCAGTGATTATACCATAATTTTTCAAGTCAAACTATCGTTGAATCCTTTACTTTGTGCTCACCTAAATTCTCAGTGGAAGTAAGGCGTTAGTTTAGTAGGTAACGTAAAGTAGACTATAGCTCTGCCGGCCAAAAACAATATCGAGCCTGTGAAAGAATCAGACTCATAGTATTGTTAGCTAACGTTCAGGTAAGATGGTATTTCGGTGTGTATTACAAGGTTGTTCAAATCAAGCAAAAAAAAATGGGCACCACAAAGTTTTCACCGATTTCCAGTGGAAGATCAACAAAGTAAACAGCTGTGGCTTCTTGCTGCTCGCATGGATGTCACCAATTGAGACTTTTGTAGTGACCATTTCACGGAGGATGACTGTGAAAATCAAAAAAGGACGGGCGGGACACCCTCTACTGAAGGAGACTGCTGTGCCATCACCTGTTTTTCTTCATGCACCGAAAACAACTGACGAGCAGGTAACTAATAAATGATTGCATGCGTGATCTATCTATTCAGCTAGCTAGCTAGCTAGTTGCCACGATTGGGAAGTCATGGAAGTGGTCAAACTTTTCCTGCAAATTGGTAGCCAGTGTGCTTGCTTGTATATGCTGTGTTATTCTGTAGCATGTTTGTGTTTAGCTGACTTGTCTACCAAATATGTAACTTTACGGCAAAACGGATTGTGTCAGCAACTGTGGAGTACAGCAGATAGCCTACAGGCAGATACCCTGGCTAATCTACAGCTAGCTCCGCCGCCGTACTTCCACTGAGAATTTACGTGAGCACAAAGTAAAGGATTCAACGATAGTTTGACTTGAAAAATGATGGTATAATCACTGAAAATAACCCCGATAGACTGTTGTCGTATTTTATTTGCTTTGGGTGCACTGTGGAGTGTTTAAGTGCGTTTGGTAGTGGATGTTACTAGTTTCCTACGAGTTGCACTAGCATTAGCAATGTGTGTATGTCCAAAAGAAGGGACAGCATGGAATTATCTGAAAATGGTTTCCATCAATCTACTACATCATGGGTAAGTCGTAATTGAGACATTATGTCCAAAATTCCAAACTATCCCTTTAATAATAGTAGTGCAGGTTATTTCTTATTTTAAACCTTATTTTTCTATTTTTCTTCATTTAACCTCTCTCTTGCTCTTTCCCTCTCCCTCCCTCCCTCTCTTTCTCTCTCTCTCTCTCTCTCTCTCTCTCTCTCTCTGTCTCTCTCTCTCTCTCTCTCTCTCCAGGTGACGGATCGGCGTAATGAGTGCAAGCGTTTTGAGTCCTCTTGGAAGAGCGCCGTCGACCTGAGTTTACTGGCGGTTGAGGCAGCGTACAGCGCAGGTATGTGTGTGCTTTCAGTAGGTTTTGTCCAATGGGCCAGAGGAAGCTTAGCTTCCCCAAACTGAGTGGAGAATTTACATTTATTTATTTTCTTTGACAAAAATTACAAAATAAATCGCTCTCTTCATAAAAAAAAAAACATTCATTTGCGCAATATATTTTTTGCGCAATCAAAATACAGGAGGCGACTTTTTCCGTTGCTGCATTTATTAGATGTCTCTTTCGTTCTGTCAGTTATGTCACGCCTCGCGCCTCTCCTGCTGATGTCATTGTAACGAGAACGAGATGTCGTAACAAAGCCCACACACAACGTAGAGAGCAAGGGGCCTCATTTACAAAATCATCTTGGAATTCATCCTAAATGTGAGCGTATGATCCTTTCCCAAAATGTTCCGCCGAACGATTTATAAAATGTCCATGCGCACAAATAGTCATCCTTCGCATGAGCCGTTTATAAATCGTGCACACGTGAACACCCTCAAATATGCTGATATGGTTGGATTTTTTTGCAATATACTCGCTATGTGATGTAAAATTGATATATAGCCATTTTATATCTTTTTCTTTCGGTTTTGATAGTTTAGCGTAATGTCAATGGTATAGTTTCAGTGTTGCGTAGCTTAATATTTGTTTAAATTTTACTTCAGTGGAGTTGTCATTGACAGCCGTCAATACAAGCCTTCTGTTGCTCACTCTCAATACAACTATATAGCGTTTCTGTAGCCTATATCAATCATTCATTATTACATGCCAAGGTTATTACAGTTAACTGAAACTAAAATCAAAAAAAAATATTAGTTAACTAAAATAAAAATAAAAACTGAAATTACTTTAAAAACTAAAATTACTTTAAAAACTAAAACAAAACTAAAACTGTAATGTAGTGTTCCAAAACTAACTGAAATAAAATGACCATGAATTATTTTTAGTTTTAGTTTCTGATCCTCCTCTTGACTGTTGATAGCATAGAACATTTTTGTTTGGATAATCCGGATTGCATATAGTGTAATTTGAAACATTCAAAACAAAAAAGTTGGGACAGTGTGTAAAATGCACATAAAAACAGAAAGCAGTGATTTATAAATTATTTTTTACATATATTTAATTGAAAACAGTACAAAGAAAAGATATTTAATGTTCCATACTATTCCTGTGTAATTTACAGCTAAATCTAGTCCCACTGCCCAATTCCCATAGAGATCCATTCAAATGCAGAGAGGTTATAGTATCGCTTGTAAGAGTACCTGAAAATAAGATATCAAGAGTCTTTTCATATCCTTTTATACCCAGTCATGATAGCATCACCTGTTTACCTGTGGAATGTTCCAACAGTTTGAACTTCCCAGTCTTTTTTTGCCCTTGTCCCAACTTTTTTGGAGCGTGTTGCAGGCATCAAATTCGGAATTAGCATATATTTACAAAGATCAATAAAGTTGATAAGGTAAAACATTAAATATAATTTCTTTGTTTTCAATTAAATATATGTAAAAGAGAATTTAGAAATCACTGCTTTCTGATTATGTGCATTTTACATACTATCCCACCTTTTTTGGAATTGGGGTTTGTATTTTTCTCTCCCCAACCCAACAATTGACTGTTATTAACTGAAATAAAAATAAAAACTAAAACTGAAATTGATTGGATAAACTAAAACTATAAACACATTCTGAAAACGAACTAAAACTAAACTCAATTAGAAAGTGAAATTAAAAAACTAATAAAAATAAAAACTAAATTACAAACTTAAAACTACAATAACCTTGTTACATGCAATGTTTATTTAAATTGTGCATTGATAAAGCTATCGATTATTATTATTATTTGGCAGTTGTATTTTTCATGAGTTTTGCACACATGATGTCCACAGCAAGTGCTGCAATCATAGGCGTAGTTCATTTGAACTTTGAACTTGGGAGGAGACACACTGCTGGACCACCTAGACTTGCGTAGTCAAACGTCGCCTCGCAAGCATACTAGCTAGTCTCCTCCCAAACCTATGGGTATGGCTGCAATAGCCAAGTCAACAGCCCATAATATTGCGTCTCGCAGTGCTAATCAGAAATGTAAATCTGATGTGCGTGTGGTCTAATAGCCTATACATCTCCATATATGAAGGCATTGGCAAAATATTCTGAACAAAATGTGTTCAGCCAGCAGTACAGCTGCATAGCCACAAGGAAAGGTGCGTACGCATCCTATGGACTTTGCGTAGGCTACGCATAAGAATGTTTTCACGTCAGTTTCAAGTTTTATAGATCTCAATTCGTGCGTCAATTTTCACGTAAGATCAAATCTATTGAATTGAGGATCCACTCCGTGCGTACAAACGTCTGATAAATGAGGCCTCAGGAATTTTCCACTCATTTCAATTTCTTTGGAATGTCAGAGGCAAAAAGCAAAAGATTCATATCGCCTATCTAGCGATGCCATTTTACAGCTTTTGGGTGAAATAGGGGATGACCTGGAGCCAGTCACTCGTCACTCAATCAATATATGCGTTTTTAATCATGAAGCAAATCGTGTTACAGAATACAAGAGTAACCAGTATTTGAATCAATATATATAATAAAGCAAATAAAAACTTTATCAAAGTAAAACCCACCATCACACGGAATTTTACTTAACATTAAAGACACAAGCAGTGCTCGTATAAGTGGGCCGAACCAAAATTTGTGGTTAAGCCTTGCTACCTGCTATCCGGATATAAATTTACAAGGACGGATGTTTATGTTTTGTAAGATAATGAGTTTTAAATTAAAATGCTAAAATATGCAGTGTGTCTTAAGCATTTGACACCCTTCTCTTTGCCGCCATCTTGTGGCCAATTGCTGAAATTACTTCTGTTCACCCTGTTCTAACAGCAATGAGCAACACACCGTTGACTCAAAAGCATTGTTGAAAATGTTTAGACTAATCTGTTGTCAGTATTGCGTGTGCAGCATGTGATCTATTTTCACTGTTTTTGTCGTATTTATCATTGGAGAAAAAAAAAAAGTGTTTTTGGAAAATAATTTTATTTGATCGTCTTTAAGCACTAAATAAATGCATACATAGCTACATACATACATACAATGAGATCATCTTCTTAGTCTTTTTGTGCTCAAGCATTTTGGGAGTGTGCGGGAGTAATTTACGCATGTTACACATTTTAACATTATTTACTGATTTCGACATTTATAGATGAGCACTGTTGACACAAGTGAATAACATGAATTTATTTTGAAATTGAATTGGCCGTAAATGTAATACAAGGCTGATGTGCTTGGTTGTGCATGAGCGCTGTCACTCACTAATTGACATATGTTGTGTGACGTACCGAAGCTTTGTTTGGTGTGATCATGTGACCCTCAGTACTCTGATACAAGCTTCTGAGCATTTGTTTTTGCACGCTACGCTTTGGAAACTCGAGACAGAGTCGTGAGCACAGTTTTGAGCGTAACGAAGGTGAGGGAGAGGGGTGCTGACTCCGTTAGAAGCTGTCCGCATTAGAATCCTGTTTCCGGATGTTGCTGTAGGTTGAGTTGAAAGATTGGGATGGCAACCACTGCCAGGTTGCATTAGCTGAACATTGTAAAGTCATAAAGGTCCAGAAGAGGGTGCTGAATAAGTATTTATAATCCTACCAGTGAACCGACTGACGGGTTATTAAAGGGTAAAATACCTGAATGTGAGAGAATTAATTTCTTCAGGAAAGTAGTGTGAACGTGACTTGGAATTGCCTTGCCTTCTCTTGTCCACGTAGCAAATGTGTTGCCTACTCAGGCCAGTATGATGTCATAATGGAGTCTGGATTGTGGGTCAGTATGATGTGAATGATGTCTGGAATGCGGGTCAGTGTGATGTCGTAATGACGTCTGGGTTGGGTGTTCCGCGCATCACAATTCCCCAAACATGGCAGTGGTGTTGTGGACATGAAAGCTGGCTGTGATGTCAGAAAGGCAGTTACAGAGCAGGTCTGTGGAGCTGGGATATGCCTGGGCATGTTCATGGGATCATTCAGTACATGTCCCTCTACCACAGCTCCTGTGTGGCTCTTTGCCCTGTCACTCTTTTTGAGCTAAAAGCCCTTAAATATGGACACTTCCACAGCATTAAGTCTGGCTGTGTAGTGCTCCTGTATTTTTACTACGTCATCCTGCAGAGTACTCATTAAAACAAACCAATCACAACACTCGCTTTCCGTCTCACTCGCTCTCCCATTCACTCACAATCACACTTTTCCACTCCTATCATTCTCACTCACTCACTAACTCACTAACCAACTAACTCACTCACTCACTCACTCACTCACTCACTCACTCACTCACTCACTCACTCACTCACTCACTCACTCACTCACTCACTCACTCACTCACTCACTCACTCACTCACTCACTCACTCACTCTCATCCCTAATGCTAGTATAAACTGGATGTTGTTGGATCTCTTTTCTGCATTCTTACTGCCTGCCTCAGCAGGGGGCGTAGCGTTAGCCTCTCTAATGTTACCCACCCGCACACAAGCAGCTCCTCCCTTACACCAACACCACCCCTCCCCCTGTCTCTCCCCTCCGCCCCCCCCCCTCCAGGGGCTGACCACGCCGCCGTCACGGCCCGGACCGGCCTGCAGGTGGCGCAGTCCCACGTGAAGGAGGTGCAGCAGCGCTCCCTGGAGGCCGACAGGCTGCTGGTGGAGAGCAGTGCGGAGCGAGCCGAGAGGACCGCTCACCTGGCCGCAGCGCCCGCCGAGGAGGAGGACGTTCCGGAAGCTTACCTGCGCGAGGACTGACCCGCAGGGGAGCCAGAGCCCTCCGGTCCTCCTCCTCCTCCTCAGTGGAGATCACTCGCACCGATGATTGGCTAGGACACGCCCCTTTCCCTCTCCACACAATCCACAATCAATTTACATTACAGTACAGTACACTCAATTCCACCCCCTGTGCACTTAGCCCGTATGCTCACCTCTGCCCCAGCACACCAGTGCTATTCACTCTCCCCCTGGGGGGGCGGGGGGGGCAGGGGGTTCACCTTAAAATCAGCAGCCGATTCAGACCCAGGAACTCGGTGAGGTGTAATCAACTGCTATAACTCTTTAACGTGTGAGATCACTAATATGTGATTGCAATGTATCTTCATAAAGCATTCACGAGCATTGCAAAAGCATTACATCACAATTACATGGAGCATTATGAATATGCTTTATGTGTGCAGTATTCCTAGATCTGTGAACCTCAGGTCAGATCTATCCCATGAGATAAGTAAAATATTATAATGCATTCATAATGCTCTAGGTAATTGTCATGTAATGCTCATGAATGCATAATGGTTGCATTGTGAGGATGCAGTTAATGTAAACCGTTAACAGAATGTTCTTAACTGAACATTCTAATGCTGATGTAACAATCACTGCTGGTAATTGAAAGCAGTGGAGTTCTAGAACACCGACTTAGAATTTTGAAAAAGCATTCCAAAAAACATACTCTTCAAGGGGTTAACTGATCAGTTTAGCACTGATTTAACAGCAGAAAACCAGCAGAGCCTGCATCTTTCCAAGGTCAAGAGTCAATATCTCTGACCGATACCCACACACACCCCTGTATCATATCCTTAACTGCCCTCAGGTTCCCATTGGCAACACCCACATCAATATTAGTTTCCTCTTTTATTAAAACTTGCTTTATGGGGGCGATAGGGGGGGTGTAACGGTGGGTTCACCCCTCACAGGCCCCAGTGACTCCAGAGACTGTGAACATGGCAACCCACAGGTAGCGCTCCTCCGCTGTACATGTACATAGAAGGGGCTTCTAATTTAAGTCCTATTGCATCTGGATGCAAAAATCGTGAACTGCAATTGTATTAGACCGATTCTAAACTTTTCCTGTTTATGTTTTTGGTGTTTTTGACGTTTGTGTTTTTGGCAAAGGCTAAAAGGGGGGTATGTAATTTGCTGAAAGAATGTCTTGCACAGGTGCCTGTTCTGTGTGTGTGTGTGTGTGTGTGTGTGTGTGTGTGTGTGTGTGTGTGTGTGTGTGTGTGTGTGTGTGTGTGTGTGTGTGTGTGTGTGTGTGTGTGTGTGTGTGTGTGTGTGTGTGTGTGTGAGAGAGAGAGAGAGAGAGAGTTTGTATGTAAATGCTGAACGTTGGATCAGATGTGTACATTATGTGTACAGTGAAATGTCGAATCAATAAATACTTGCCTTTACGTTCTGGCTTTTTTTTAAGCAGTAATTTGGAATGTGCACGGTAGTCCAGTTGTAAGCCTACAGAGGACGAGCCACATAAGCGCTCAAGTTGCAGTAACACTACAGCGCTCTTCTCTTTAGGCCACTTCTTACCAATGAACACGTGAGGTTCTGTGGAACCGCCTGGAATGCTTGGAACAGAATGGTGTCTCTTAATTCTGCTTCTTTTGTGCGTCACGTCAAGACACCCCGCGCCAAGACTTCACGCTGTCAACACGCTGTCATACTTTCTTCATGAGAAGCGACTCCTTCGCGCTCCAGCTCTCAGGTGTACGAAATGCCCGCGCGTCTCACGCTCCGCTCTCTTCGTCCTTCCTCTCCGTGTATCCATGTTTTCCTGCGCCCACCGCCTGTCCATCTGACCGCGCGTCGTTTACCGGCTTGTGGCGCGGGTCATCGCACCTGACGTGTGACGGCCCTCCGCGCTGTTTTCTCGCTGTCCTTGATGAAGGGTCTCCGATTAAGGAGTCGGGTTTCAGCGCTTCTGTAAGCGTTAAGGAGTCGGGTTTCAGCGCTTCTGTAAGCGTTAAGGAGTCGGGTTTCAGCGCTTCTGTAAGCGTTAAGGAGTCGGGTTTCAGCGCTTCTGTAAGCGTTAAGGAGTCGGGTTTCAGCGCTTCTGTAAGCGTTAAGGAGTCGGGTTTCAGCGCTTCTGTAAGCGTTAAGGAGTCGGGTTTCAGCGCTTCTGTAAGCCGCTTCCCCCTTTGATGGGCTGTTTGGTGACGAGTCGCAAGTGGACGTAAAAAAAAAAAAAGGGCCTTTGGTCTCCAATCCGAGGCCTGGAGGACTACCACCTTTGACCTGCCAATGAATAAGAACAATGACATTATGATGTATTTCAGAGAGATAAGATGATTCATGTCTAAGTTAATATCTGGATGATGTGAGGAAAATTCTCAATGTGTTCATCACCAACAGGTGCGTAGCCAATCAGTGGCGAGAGCGTACATCTAGAAAGGAAATCTTAGTGAGAACACAGTTCGGAATAGGTATACAGTGGGGACGGAAAGTATTCGGGCAGTGACACAATGTTTGTTGTTTTGGCTCTGAACTCCAGAACATTGGATTTGAAATGGAACAGTGACTATGAGGTTAAAGTGCAGACTTTCAGCTTTAATTTGAGGGTTTTTACATCCATATTGGGTGAACCGTGTCACCAGAAAATAAGATGTCATGATGTCTTTTGATGTTGTTGGGTCACATACATGAGGGGGTCATGGCATGCAAAAGATATGCAACCAACCAAATTTTAAATATGGTTATTTTCAGTTTGTTAATTTGTTCAATTACTTTTGGTCCCCTAAAAAAAAGGGGGGGGGGGGGGGGGGGGGGGTTGTGTATAAAAAGGGCTACAATTGCTACACGGTTGACCCTCAAATTAAAGCTGAAAGTCTCCACATTAATCTCATAGTCACTGTTCCATTTCAAATGAAAATGGTGCAATTTGCTACGTGCAGCAAGCAAACTTAAAAGGTGCTCTGCGAGGGAGGATTGACGAGAAACTAACAAAAACGGAACCGAACCGCCCTCGCAACATTTCGGAAGTGCAACACCATAGAGTTGAAATGTGACCGCCCACTTTTTCCATGTGGAGCATTGCATTGTGGGATTCCCTTCTTGCTGGAAGCTTGCATTTTATACCCTTGGTGGAAGGGAGGATAAACGAGGGAGCGAGGGAATATAATTACTCCCTCCCCTTTCTTAAATTGGATCCGAATCACACTTGGTGTGGCTGCCATATTTCATCCTGGCATTTTGGGGATTCCCCCTTGAGGCAAGGGAAGGGAACGACAGGAAGAAAGGATAAATCTTGGATCCGAACGCAGCCCCGGACCGGGATTCGAAACACAGCCTCTTTTTTGCGAGGCGACAGTGCTAACCACTGCACCACCGTAACGGTCCCACAGTTACGGTCCCCAGACACAAACAGGAGGGAGGTTACCGGGATCGCTGAAAGAAATTACCGGCATTTTGGGCACTGAAACAGGCCAATCTGGACCAGAGGAAGTAATGCAAGCTACCTGCAGGTGGCGCTGTTAATCCACATAAAACACTGGACAACAATTAGTCAATGATTGATCTTTTTACTTTTGTTTTGTCTTCTGAATTACATTGTACAATTTTATTAAACATATAATGTGAGAGGAAGTAGATGATACAAAATGGCACTGGAGGAGATATGTGAAGAAAATATTAATAAAATGTAATAATATTTTGGTTTAAATGGAAAAGGTGAATTGCCTTTAGGATATAGGCCTATTATGATGAATAAGAAAAAAATAAGCAGAAAACGCATGATCTGGGGCCTGCTCCAGAAATCAGGATTACTGAGTTAGCTGGATAACTGCACTGAGTAAGAGAAGCAGGATTACTGAGTTAGCTGGGTAACTGCACTGAGTAAGAGAAGCAGGATTACTGAGTTAGCTGGGTAACTGCACTGAGTAAAACCCAAAGCAGGATTACTGAGTTAGCTGGGTAACTGCACTGAGTAAAACCCAGAACCCTCCTGAATGCGGAACATGGACTGAAGTAAAAAAGAGCCGTTCTGGGTTTTACTGCAGTTATCCAGCTAACTCAGTAATCCTGCTTTGTGGAACAGGCCCCTGTGCTGGAGTGTAGCCTATCTGTGGCATACGCTATGTTAGGTGGAGTGTCTCTCTGGGACAGAACAACCCAGCCTGCTAGCATACAGCGGCCTGCTAACGACACACAGTCAGCACAGCTGTTCGTCCGCCAGCATTTTGCAAATCAGCACTACGACGTTCTCCGCTTCGCGGACAGCCCGGGAGGGTTAGTCGAGCAGCGGATCAGCTGCTAAGAGACGGTGAATGGCCCTGGTCGCTTAGCTGACCGCCGCAACGCCAATTTTCGCAACACTGGCACGGCGGCAGCTGTTGCCGACGGCGATCCGACAGGTGCTTGCTGATTGGGTAAGAGACGGCGGGATCTGGGAGCCGGGCTGTGACTTTAAAGAGCCCCTGGGAGGAGAATGAGCTCACAGAACGAGGCTCTCAGGGTAGGCTGACACAGACGCTTTAAAGTGACACATGGTTGATTTTGTGTCACTGTCAGACGATGTTTTCAAGTTACTGGAGTTTATAGCCTACTTTCATCTCCTGCTACCTGCAGAAAATGTTTGATATTTCAAGCCTTAGTCATAGCCAAGAGGAATCTCAGGGATCACACACACACACACACACACACACACATCTCAGATTTTTGTCTAGCACGGCTGAATTCTCATCCCCTGACTGCACAAGAATAATAGACAGGTAGAATACAAGTCGAAATGCTTATATAACACTACAATGACTTAGCAGTGGGTGTATTCACCTACACATTTCTTCTGCAGACTCCGCACTCTTGAGTGCTGCGTTCTCAGATGTTGAACGGCACTGTGGGTAGACGACGGCGTGGAGTGCAATGCAGGCAATATGCTGAGAAAGGAGGATGGAAAGACGTACAGACGGACAGACGGCAATACACTCCTAAGTGTTAGATATTTCTGTAAAAATACTGTTTTTAAATGACATGCTTTCGCGTTGGAATATTTTGTGAAAAGCACTATAGAATAGAATTTACTGAACTTACTAAAATTTGCAAACTTGATGGATTTTGATGGATGAAATGAAACCATTAATGTTAACTTTTGATGTAAACATTTTCTCCATTTTTCCATTTTTCTCCCAAAATTGCACTGCCTAATCCTACCCAGCTGTGCTCATACTGCAGTCTGTCCAGCTGATATGGGTCAGTGCAGAAAAAGGGGTGTCCAAACTTATCAGAAAATGGCCGGTGTGGGTGTAGGTTTCTGTTTTAGCCCAGCACTAACACAACTAATTCTACTAATTCTACTTATGAAGGTCTTGATTGAAGACCATGATTAGTTAATTATTTGCTGTCAGGTGTCATAGTGCTGGGCTATAACAAAAACCTGCACCCACACCGGCCCTTTTTAGATAAGGTTGGACACCCCTGGGGCCACATGTATAAAACTGAGTAAAAGAATGCGTAAAAGAATGCTCAGGGAGAAAGTCGGAAATCTGCTTAGTGCAGAGGTACACAGATTCTCTTATTTTATACATCTGAATTTCTGCATAGAAACTGACTTACGCTGCTTTCTGAGGGCATTTTTCTGCTCAGCACTGTTTATACATGTGACCCCTGTTGTAGACAAACACACACGCTCACGTGAAGCAGTTACATCCTGTCACAGACATGAGCCAGAGGATGACTATTCATCTCCAGCTTTCCCAAGCAGACCGTAGGCACCCAATCAACCAGCAGGGGTCGCTAGAGAGTAATGAGATGTGGATTCCAGCCAGCTGTAGCCGACGCTCCTTCACCCTGGGACATAAATTACGCGCGGCCCTAAATGCCTAGCGGCCAAAGTCAAAACTGATATAAAATTTTGATGTACCCATAAGTTCAATGTCTGTATAATCAGTTGGACAAAAAAAAACTGCATTGAAAATGGAAGCTTCCAGGCGAGGGCTGTGTTTTTAAGTGGTAAACGACAAGGCTGTGCAATATTTTTGTGCGGTAATTTCTGCTATCGAAGGTGCGAACATAAAGCACAGCCCCCCACACACAACACACACTTCACAAACTTAACACAAAGCTGAAATCACCCCAGTAAAACTCCTGACCTAAATTCCCCCCCCGCAGAGGAAACACAAATGGGCCGCTCCTGCAATCGTTTCCCGGCTGGGATTAGCTCATCGTGCGGCATGCGTGCCCCAAATTAAAGGACAAATATGGCCCTTGAGGAGTGGCAGCGGACGCACAGATTGGTTTGTGAGGATTAGATGATTTTACAAGGAGTGTTTGGGGGAGGATTAGCAGGGAGGAATTAAGGCTGACATTGGCTAAAATAAATTAGCAGCCATGAGCAACGCGACCCTCAATGTGGAGACAATACAGCAGACAGTTGGTGGCCTACAGGGTGGATATAAAATTGGGTTTTTGACAAAAAATCATATACCAGGGTTTGCTTTTTTGTGTTATTTTTGAAAATGGGCATTTCCATTAGAAATGTTTCAATATCCTGCATTTTTCTCAATGGGAATATTTATTTTATTTAAGCTTTGAATCAAACTGTTATGGTTTCAGTGGAATTGGAGAATATATTCCTCCAAAATGGCTGCTGTAATTTGCATCAGATTATAAGAAATGACTAGTATTTTTGTTCTGTCCTCATTTTTACCCGCCTGATTATGATCATAGATTATCTATACTGAATGGTTTTGAAAGTAAATTATCTTAGAATGAATGATGTGGACAGCTTTTCAAACTGCTCGGGGTGAAATACTGTACACATTTTAAAATATTTCCATAATTCTTCATGGAATTATACTTTCTGTGGACAAGTTTTTTAATTTTTTTTAAAATACTATATTTTCAACTAAAGAGTTCTTCAATTTGGCAAGGTTCACTCACATTTGCAAAACAGGAATTTATTTGAGAAAACATTCAAACAATTTTCTTTTTAGTATTTGAAATGCAGTATTTTCAGACACATACTGCATATTATGTGATGCCAGGGATGGGTCTGCCTGCAGTATAAAATGGCCTCCTACAGGACAGTGAGTGGTCATACGGTGTTATTGTTGTCACCATGGAACTGGCTCAAGCTTGTTGTCCTGAAGGAATGCACACAAGGATGAATTAAAAGCCAAACACACATCTGCTTGAGTGAAGCAAACTGTCCTCTGTAACGGCTTGAAAGGCAGGCAGTGAAAGCTACCGTTATTTATTCAATCAGCAGGGCCATTTGTCCCGCTGACAAACGAGAAGTCGATCAGCTTTTTAGCTCCATGTTGAATAACAAGGTGGACCAAGGGGGTTGTAATTATCGAAAATACTGCTCACGTTTTAACAGTGGTGGAGTAAAATTGCACGTTTGCCGGTGGAGCCAAGTGAATATTAACTTTGAGAGGAAGTGTGTCACTGTCTGACTGAGCTGTGACAGTGAATTAATAGCAAAAACAATGGAAACACATTGTGGTCCAGAACTGAGGATCACCATTTCAGCGAACTTCTGTCTAACGTGAAATGTGCTTTGATGGTGATGAAAAGAAGATACTCAAAAGAGGACAGGGTTCACCCCCCTACACGAAAGAGGGGTTTATACTCTTCAAAATTCCTAAAGATCGTAAAAATGCTAAAAGATCCCCTTGAAGGAGAAAAATAAATGAAAATTTAATAGGAACAGTTTTTGGTGAAAGGTCATGCTAGAAAGGTCTCTCAGCACATGTAAAATGTTTTACTTTGACCATAAATGCCTATTAAAAGGGGCCAGCAAAGGAATATAAACCCAAAGAATTCCATGCACTTCTACACATAAGAACATGTCAAGAGCTACGTCAAGGATGATACATCAAGAACCACAGAAACCTTTTATCTGGAAGTGACAAATCAGAAAGAATGTTTTTTTTTTTTTGGATGCATCTCTTGTGTCTTATCAAAGGAACAAATGTGTACTCTCTTGTGTACTGGAGCCAAGATTTATGTTTCAAAATAATTTACATAATATTACGTTAAAATTTAAAGAGTGAACACTTTGCTGAATATAGGTGAATTATGCAGTGAGGCATTTGGGATTTGAAGTAAAGTCCTTAAAGTTTAAATAAAACACATTATTTCAGTTGAGAGGTGAAATATGACTATCTTTGTTGAACTTTTGAAGGTCCTATATTTCACTGGCTAAAATAGATTACCCTCACTGAGCTGACTAACTCACTATTTCTGTTCAAAAACCAATGAAATCGGCAGCATTTGAAATATTTATATACTACAAATATACTGTATATTTGCATACTGTACACATACATGAAATGGGGTACTCACCTCTTTTATGATTTAAAGCCAACCTCTTTGCCACCTGCAAAGCAAACTAGGCCACCATTTCGATGATAGATTTTAATAAATCTATTTGGGAGTCAGTTTGTATTTTGTAGTAAGATATGTTGTGGTTTGTTTTTTTCCCCCATCCCTGCCAAACCATTTGTAAACCCACAGTGGGCTTTTTCCTGTGGTCCACGTCTGATTTCACTCAGTTGAAATTTAGTAAAAGCACTCTCGCATCAACGCCTGTCCCCTTCACAACTAGAGTGTGCTAAACTCTGTCTGCATCCAACCCTGGAGGACTGGCACCTCTTGTGCATCAAAAACCTATGGGCACTCGTAGGCCAAAGTTGCTGAGTTCTCCAGCTCTGCTACTATAACTGAGCCCAATCCCCTGAAAATACTCTTATTGTCTGAAATAAATGGCTCAAGTGAAATCCATGGTGTGATCTGTCCATCGTGAATACAGCCTCAACATGGTCCAATGAAACAGTTTACTGAACATGTGTGGGAAAAAAAATCCAAAGTATTTATTTATCTTTACTTTTCTCTGAAATAAACCAATAAAATGGGAAATAACTTTAAATAACACACTTTTATTTAATAAGACTAACCAAGCGTTCAGTTGTGTGACTTATTCTAATAATTTAGCCTTCATCTAGCCTACCAGGAGGTTTACAAACTAGCCTACCTACCACCAAACTATATGAGCTATACCTTGCAATAATGAGTCACTCAGTTTTAATCTTTTCTTTCCAGTTACAGATTAGTGTAATTTAAACGAGCCAGTTGTATGCCCAACTAAGTGCTTTTATGAGACAGACACGTAATCATTATAATCTAATGGTAGCTGTTCGATGCACGCTCGTTATCCCCCATTGTCTCCCGGCTCGCGCATCCGCGAGTACAACAAGGCACGGGCTGAGGTAACTGACGTCCTCGATTCCAGACAAACCAACCGTAAATGTGTATCGATGTAACTAAGCTATTCGGAGAACAAACAGCCAAAGTATTTAATACCAAGTTACTTACCAGTGATAATGTATTTAAAAATGTTATATTAAAGGTTTATTAAATATTCCGGAGGCGCTGTCTGAGATTGTTTTACGAGCGTGTAACAGCAGCGTGACAAGTCAGGTGTGCCAACCTCCCCCCATTCGTGCGCCGGTAATGGTACGGCCCAAACGCAGCTCGGTCCCTATGGAGAAGTTACCGAGGAGCGGAGGCACCAGACTTTAGAGAGAAAAGCACCGGGTTTGTGTGCTGAAATCATGGCGGAGACAATGTCAATTCATTGCTACGGGAATTATCCGCTTCACCTGGGACCGAAAGTCGCAGTTCTACTTCTGTTGCTCAGTGCCACAGGTAGGCTCATTTTATTATTTTTTTACTTCGACAAAATGACCTTCTTAGAAGTTCACTGGGATGGAAAACACCGCCAGAGTTTAGTGAAACGTAACGGTAGCTCGCCAGTTCGTATGGACATGGAGCTTGTGGGGAGATGCATATACAGCGGGTACATCGTGGCTAGCTAACGCTAGTACAAACAAAGCAAAAGTTTTTTTTCGCGCGAGCTTAATCGGGACTCGTCTCTTTTCCAAACAGTTTGACCATTTTAAGGGAACATCGTGTTTGCTAACTTGTACGTGTGTGAATTGGGTATATTTTCGACTCGAATTTAAAAGGGTGATTCATGCTGTAGGCTAGGCTATAATTTTGAATGTGAAAGTGTGTGTGTGTGTGTGTGCTGGAATTATCCTGTTGATTTGAGTGACCCGTGGCTGCCATGGAAACATTTGCCCAGAGTGCTATTGTTAAGAAGGGCGAGTTGGTGTAAAGAGTCGGCACTGCAGCCACTAGTTGTTCATGTTGGTACACAGATCGCTTTTTTCTTCCCTCAATGAACTGCAACGCATCTATTGAGCTCGGAGACTCGCTGGATATTGGGAAACACAAAAGCCCGGTCCATTCACATTCTCAGACCAATTGTGTTTTAGGTTCACTTGCAAAGCAGCGACCGCCTGCAGCGTGGTTAAGATTCAAGGTGACCAAAAATAACTGGATAAATAGTTTGGTTTGAACAGCTCCATAATCGCGCAAGGCACAATGTTTTCATTAATGCACTAAAACATTTTGTTTTACAGTTTTGCGTTTTTTACTGGCTACGCTATACCTCTGTCTAACAATGCCAGACAGCTAGTTATCTTGACCCAAATTGCTTGACTAATCTCTGCTTTTGCATCTAATCTCTGCCTAATTGTGTTTCATTAGCACTTAATTATTTGGCGACAGTCCCGTGTCTCGTCAGGAGTTAATTGTCTCTCATTTGGGCCATTAAAACAACTTTTCAATTATGGTATTTCATAGCTCAAATTACAATCAATGACTTTCTGATGGGAGTGTGTGTGTGCGCGCTGCCTGTCGGCGCGGCTGTTCCGTGACAGCTGTGCGTGGAGCGAATGCCCTGTCATTTTACTCGCAAACCCCAATGATATTTGATAGTATTTATAATCTTAGCAGGATAACAGCCAGCGAATTTATATTAAACGTGGCTATAAATATCTACGCGGCTATAATGTTTTCAGGGTTAAATTCCCTGCGACTGAAGTGTTTGATTTGGGGAAGGAGGCTGAAGGCACAGTTGGCACGACTCCCCCGTTCGCTGAAGTGAAATGCGCTGAAATATTCGTCCTGAAGATGTTTTGACCGAAACTTGAGCGGGTTTCAAAGGTTATCAGCAATTTTTGAATTTATCCTGTCCGTTTATTGCATGTAAATATTGCGAGTAAATGTATGGTCGCAACTGATTTGATGTCTAAGACAAAACAATTTGATTGGATTAAATTAGATTGTAGCTAAACTATAGCCTATTATCTCACACATACATATATAGCCCATTATCTTAACACACACACACACACACACACACACACACACACACACACACACACACACACACACACACACACACACACACACTTAAAACATTGTTGTTTTAACTGCCCATTGAAGGTGTTGAACAGGACGTAGTGATTGACAGAAAGGAGCGCGGTGTGACGGGCCGGTTTGTGACCGTAAGGCCGCACCTGTCGCTTCTGGAGGGTTTGATGTTCGTCTGAAGACCTTGTTGAAACAGTTGGTCTTGCGCGAGACAGGCAGCTGTTTATAAAAATGGATGGGCGGCCGGGCCGGCGGGAGGGAGGAAGGGGGCGAGAGGTAGATATAGGCAGCGGCGCCTCTCATTGTAAAAACGCTTTAACGTAGTCGCTAAGTGCGGTGTCACTCTACGCCCAACCAAAATAACACTTCGAAAGCATTGAAGCCGAATCGGGGGGAATAGGCTACACCAGACGACACACGAGGACATTGTTGTAAAACGGTTTTGGTTGTTTCGTAGGCTATTTTTTCGCCTTATTGTCTCGCCCATGCAACTCGTATCCACCTTCCTACCCAAGTCTCTAACGTGTGATCCGGGAACGCGATGCGATGATGAACTTTAGCGGAGCAAGGACACTGCTGCCCTCGCCGCTCTCCCTGCCTGCATGCGCTATAGATTCCCACAGAGCACTGGAGGTCGCGCTCAATTCTTCGTTTCATTTCGTCCTCTCACTCCAGGTTTCCTTTATTTTTTTTTTGCTAAAGAAAACAATCGTCACTCTGTCATCATCGCCACATTGCCTATGATGTGTAAATAAACATTTCCCCTGAGATTAGTGATTCTTTATTGAATTTCGACAGGATGTTAACAGGAAGGCGTATCGGCGCAGTTGTCCTGATCATGCCAGTGTTTGAAGTGATTTCGCTTTGCTGCTTTCTGCTCGTATTCCCTGAACGCACCGTGGGCCACACTTGAAATGGGTTTAAGAAATGCACGAACTTGAATTTCCCATAACGACAGTGGTGTTGAAGACCAGAGTGTGACAAGTTTTTAGCCAGTGTGTTCTTGTTAAATGTGCGCTCTTCTCAAAGCAGACGAGAGACACTACATCGAATTTTCAATGACATCATCTCGTGAAGATGCACGCGGGTAAAGGACGAGTCAAAGCTCTCACTGTTGTTCATACGTAGCCTAACTCACGTTGATGGATGGACGTATCTTGGCACGAAATGCAAGCTGTTCTGTGTATAAAAAATGAATGCAGTGATGATTTATGTAACACTTTTCATGATTCAGCTTAACTGAAATAAAATTGGGTCTCTTATGATAAAAAAAAAGACTTCACAGGTAGGCTACTATGAACACATGTATTCATGTAAAGCAGGGATGTCAAACTCATTCCATCGAGGGCCGAGTGTATGCAGGTTTTTGTTCCAACTGTGCCCTACACCAGCTGATTTAACTAATTAGCTCAGCTCTTCAACCAAGGAGGTGAACTAATTAGTGGAATCAGCTGGTGTAGAGCATGGTTAGAACAAAAACTTGCATACACTCGGCCCTCAATGGAACGAGTTTGACACCGCTGATGTAAAGGCTCAGTTGGTTATAAATCCTCTACCCAAAACAAGTAAGCGTGTTGACTTACCCCCATCCCACAAGCACACACACACTCGCCTTACCCCCATCCCACAAGCGTACACACACTCGCCTTACCCCCATCCCACAAGCGCACACACACTCGCCTTACCCCCGTCCCACAAGCGTGCACACACTCGCCTTACCCCCGTCCCACAAGCGTACACACACTCGCCTTACCCCCATCCCACAAGCGTACACACACTCGCGTCTCTCTCTCGCTCTCTCTCTCGGTTCATGAGGCTCCCGTCCCTCCGGTAGAGGTGGAGTCATTGGCACCCAGCAGTGATTGACAGCAGCAGCAGGGGTGGTCAGGAAAGGTGAGAGGACAGAACAAAAACAGTTAAAATGCCACACGTGACCCAGGGATTACTCCTGTCTGTTTGTCTGTCTGTCTGTCTGTCTGTCTCTCTGGGACACCAGCTGTGAATGCTCTGAGCCAGGATATAGACGGCCCTGGGTCAGGACTGAGAGAATCGTCACGTGGCGCTGTAATGGCGACATGTAGTCCAGCTGTCTCTCGTGTTCCTGTTTGTTCATTTGAATGTGTTTTGTTGTGTCAGGCTTTTGTCTGTTTTTTTTCATGCGCTGTGTGTCTGTTGTGGGACGGGGAAGCGGACTGGAGATTTTTTCGGGGCACTCCTGCTGCTCGTTTTTATAATATTGACGGATTGTCTAGCGGGGATGATTTTGTTTGTGGTCGTCACCATGGAGACGCATTCGCATTATGCTCGGAAATGTCCATTGCAGCCACGGAGTTTACCATCGCTCTTCCCATCGCTCTTCCCATCGCTCTTCCCATCGCTCTTCCCTTCGCTCTTCCCATCGCTCTTCACCGGAGTTGAAGATGTCGGGACTGATCCGGGACTGCGGGCAATCTTCAAAAGGCAACCAGAGAAGGAGAAGATAATGCGGGGGAGGAGTGAGGTGGTGACTGGGAAGGCTGTGCTCCGTTTCGACAGTGGACAGAGACCACAACACTGTGTGTAGCCTATGAAGGAAAGTCGTGGAGGCGCCGAGGCGGAGTTTGTGTGTTGGACTAGTTGATGACATTGGACATCTCGGGACAGCGGGGGATATTTTAATCATGACGTTTGGCTGTATATATATTGGCATTTTATATGTTTGTTTGTGTGTTGTGGGTCTGCCCCACTGTCTGTCTTTTTTGCTGTTGCTGGTGGCTAAAACTGAAGTTCTCTTTCGGGGAAAATAAAAGTTATTCTATTCTATTCTATGTTCCTGAAAGGGTTCTTCTTTTCTTAAGTCTAACAAAAGGATTGGATTAATTATTAGAGTTAACAAACACACAGGTGAGCACGGGCCGGAGCCGGTATTCGGCATTTCACCCTCCAAATGCTGGTGACTCCGAATCTTAATAATCCATCAGACGGTGGAATTGAGCTCAAATGGAACAGAGAGCTGAAATATGCCCCCCTCCCGCTCAGAAGGACAGTATTGGTGTGACTGTCATTAATGTTTTTGGCCGGTCACGTGACCAGCTGTGTGTTTTATGTTGTCCTGCAAGCTAAGACAGGTCCTGCTGAAGGTCAATATACGGCCACAACACATTGGCAAGTGTTTTTAAAAAACATTTTCTACTAAGAAAATGGCATGTGTATAAAGGCTTTTCAAACCTTTGACAAAACTTAGATTTTTCTATATCGTAGCTGTAGAGCTTTTCCTCAGGGTTTCCACTTGCGTGCACTGAACGCATGTTTTTCAGGGTTTTTGGCAGACTTGTGTCATGTTTTAAGCCTTACAATTTGGCTTTTGTTTGGAGTAAAAACAATGAGACTGGCTTGTGGCGATGGACCATGTGTCCTTCCTCCACCAGACCGCATATCTGTCGGTCTGTCTGTCAGTTGCTTCGCCCTGAAGATGGGGTCCCCAACCCTGGTCCTGGAGAGCCGCAGGGTCTGCTGGGGTCCCCGATCCTGATTTTCATTGTCACTCTGCACCAAAGCGATCGATACCCCTCTGGGAGACCCCCCATATTTCAAAGAGATTGCAGACCCACTGCACCTGTGGAATCTGTAAGGGCATGTTGAATTGAAAGGCGTGACTCGCATCGGGCCGACACCAATGTCTCACTCTCCTCTACAGCAGGCTGCAGCTGCATTTTTAAATAGTTTTTTTTTTTTTTTTGTTGCAAATGTTTAATGATGCGTCAGTCGAGGCTTATAGGGTGATGCAGGTGCACACAGAGAGCGGGGATCGGTGAACTTGCATCGCTACGCATGAGACGCATAAGGGCGGCATTGTAGTGCAATGGGTAGGGAACTGGTCTCGTAACCCAAAGGTTCCAGGTTCGACACTACCGTTGTACCCTTAACCCTTGAGCAAGGCACCTGAATTGCTTCAGCATATACCCAGCTGTATGAATATAAACAGTCTTTTACAGTTTTGTTTTTATATAGTAAGTCGCTCGGGAAAAGAGCGTCTGCTAAATGTCATGGGTGAACTTTCACACGTATCCCCCACATACAGTCTCCCCGGTTGGGTAATTTATTCCAGCGTCTCGTTCCTCAGCATCCAGTCCTGATGTAGAGGATAGTTCTGCATTTATTGCGGTACATTTTTAATGAAGGTTCTGCAGAAGCTGGTGCACTGACCTTCCCTGCTGTGCTTGTTACTCTCGCCGTTTGCGTGGGAAATGCAGAGAGAGATAGGAAGTGAAATATCTGACCTGACCTCAGGTTGGTTGTTGGCCAGATTTGTCTTGATCAGAAATGAAACCGGTTTGACTGTCTAAGGCAGTTTTCATGCACTGTGCATATCAGAAATGAAACCGGTTTGACTGTCTAAGGCAGTTTTCATGCACTGTGCATATCAGAAATGAAACCGGTTTGATTGTCTAAGGCAGTTTTCATGCGTTGTGTCCACTGGGAATGAAACGGGTTTGAGTGTCTAAGGCACTTTTCACACGTTGCGTGAGACTGGTTTGGTTTGAGTGTTGGTAATGGGACACACATATGCCTGGAGGATGGGAGAACCTTCAGCTTGGTGTAGGATGAGATGATCATAGAATAACATGTTCATTTCATCAGTGTAGGTCACATGTTATGCTTCTGGTTTGTAGGCTAGTTGGTCTGTTTTGCCTTGACCCTGAAAATTGGTTTCCCATGGTCCTTGAAAATATTCAAATTCTGGAAAGTCATGGAAAAGTTCTGGAGTGTTCCACTGTCATTAAGAAGTTGTGGAAAATTGGCCGGATTCAAAATAAAATGTGCAACGAGCCATCTTTCTTTCTTCCTCACTAGCTTGATGCTACTTGGGGTATTGTCCAGTCTTGCAATGTCTGCGTCTTATTCCACTGCTGGAAGGCATCTGTTGTTGTGGATGCAGAATATTTGGACGTTATTGTGCTTTTAAGTTTCCATCCGCCTCTCGGTATTAGCCGTGCAGCTCAAGGTCGCCAATTGTGCCAAAAAATGTTTTTCAAATCATACATTCATCCTTCGGTGAGTCATTGAAAAGTCAGGGGAAGCATGTTCTTCTGATTTGAATGAGAAGTCTGTGGGAAGCAGCTTTCTGATAGCAGATGATCTTCACAATGATAGACTGGACCTGTTGCAAAACCGCTTGCAGTTCCAGTATTGATTAATTTAAATGTGCAAATGACCCCAGTGTCATGCTGTTTACTGACTGACGCTGTAAAGGGATGTTGTCTCAGAAGTTTAAAAGCCTCGCATTTGAAGTGATTAGCGAGCTCGGCCTTTGATGTCAAGGATTATCCAGGTGACCTTTGACATTTGAAATGGTTCATTAAATACATTTTTAGCTGTTGTTTACATCCGTTGTGTGCCCCGGAGTGAGCTTACCGGATCTTGCGCCGATTAGCACCGGTGCTCGTGCTCTATATTTGGGCCCCTGGTCCTGGAGAGCCGCAGGGTCCATTAGTTTTTTTTGGTTTTTCTCGTAAAACCAGCGACCAATTTAGGTGCAAGAATCAGGGGAGGAGAGTTAGCAGTGCAGCCAACTGCTTAAAATGATTAAGTTTCTGTTGTAGGCCTTTAGCATGCCAGAGAACACGGTGTTGGTTTACCAAAAGTACTATTGGGAGAACATCTTTAAAATGAATGGAAACAAATTCACATTAAAATGTGACTCCATTCATTAGCGATGGTTTTGACATTGTGGTTAGATTCTAGATCTGCTCAATCAGACGGACGTCTGGTCTCAGTCTTGCGTCCAGTCCTCATTGGATACCCTGGGGTTTCCGTTTTGGGACAGAGAAGAAAGAATGGCTTATGAAAGAGATGTCATTCATTCTCTTCCCTCTCCCCCCATCTTTCTCTCTCAACATCTGCCCTGATACCACTTCTCTTAGTCTCTCTCTTTCTTTGCCTCTCTTTTTCTTTCTGTCTGCTCTTTCTTTGCCTCTCTTTTTCTTTCTGTCTGCTCTTTCTTTCCATCTCTCAGCACCTGCCTGGTCTTCCCTTCTGTTCTTTTCCCATCTCCTCTGACTTTCTCTCCCTTTCTCTCCATCCTTCCTTTCCCGGGCTTAGTAAAAGCCCTGATGGGTGCTGTGGGAATTGAAACTCTAGAAGACTAATGTGAGGTTAACTCAATCCTGTCACCGGCTCCTGCGTTCTCCTGTTTCCGGTACTTAAATCATTGCCTTCCCCCCCTCCCTCCCTCCCTCCCTCCCCACTACACTGGGTTATAGATCAAATAACTACAGTTAGAATGATGGGAGAAACAGAGCCTCGCTGCTCTAATGCGCTTCAGGTAAGATTCAGTGCCTCCATATGCTTGTTCCGGCCAGGGAGGCTAACCTGTGTTCATTTAGACCAGGGGTGGGGAACCTCTTCTGAAAAGGGCCGGTGTGGGTGCAGGTTTTCATTTTAGCCCAGCACCTAGACACCCTACTTATGAAGGTCTTGATTGAAGACCGTGATTAGTTAATTAGTTGAATCGGGTGTCTTAGTGCCGGGCTAAAACAAACACCTTCACCACACCGGCCCTTTTCAGAAGAGGGTCCCCACCCCTGATTTTGACAGCACGGCGGCAATGCTAACTATGTTGTAGCTACGTTACTACAACATCGCCGCTGTGTGAGGACGTAAGGTGTGCGGCGGAAAGTCAATAAAAACGTAAGACCGCAAGGATCGATTCTGCAGATAAATAGGCGGGGGGGGGGGGGGGGGGTTATTTGAGTATTTTGGTCTCTGTTCTGTAGGTTCGGTTCAGTTTTGGGATTTTATGATCGTCTTGCAGTACGCGGACAAGCCTCGGGACACACAGAGTCGTACACACACAGTGCAATGTCCTGGTAAAGTACATTTTACATCATAAAGATCTACATGTTTAACAGCAGTTGTGGGGACCCAACGGAAAGGACCGGGGCAGAGGAATCTTGGAAGTGTGGATTCAAACGGCTCTTGTTTGCTCGCGATCACGTGGTGTATTGATCGCTGTCCTCTTGTGCTAACTGTGGGGCTTGGGGTTACTGGAATGATCCTTTTAAGCACACTTGGTTTGAAAGGCACTTCATGGAGAGGCTAAAAGAGGCAATTTCTAACTCGGCTTCAGAACTATAATTTGCTGATGGAAATGTGTCCATGACGACCAGGGTTTTGTGTTGTGTGGATTGTACCGGTATTGTCAGCAGGTGAATTTGGGGGCAAGTCTAAGCAGTGATCCATAAATATTGATCTTTTTTTTTAAGTCTTTCCCCACAAGGGCAGCTAAACTCAGTGATGGCAAAGCAGGGGGGAGTCATATGACAGGAAGTAGTGAGGTTGAGTGGTGGTTAGCTTAGGCTACACCATGATGGTTTATGACAGTCCCAGTAAAATGGCTTCCTGTTCTGGAATTCCTCTTTGGAAGGGCCAGTGTTCTGTGAGCAGTCTGTTGTGGAGTTTTTGCAGTGTTGTGGTGGATTGTTTAAAGTTGAGGTTTTTCTTGTGTTACCAGGTCCTAGGTTGTTATGTTTTGTGGTACTGAGTGCAGATTTGTGGTGTTTTTGTGGGGACTGAGCACAAGGTTGTCATGTTTTTGTTCAAAGTTGTCCTGCTTTTATGTTTTGATCATCAGAGCTGTGGTGTTTGTTGTTTTTCTGACTTGTCATGTTTTTAAGTTGCGTTTGGTCCAGCGCTGTAGTGTGTTTATGTTGTTTTGTTCAGAGTTGCGGTGTGTTTTTTGTGAGGATTGGGGGGGCAGCGTTGTTGTATAAAATGGCCGTGACCATCACAAGAGCAGCTGTGCTTAGAGATTATGTTGTCCTGTGGATAACAGTAGTGGGTACAGCACTGAGCCGTTCCTTTTGAAGTTTGGTTTAACCCCAAACCCCCCTCGCCCCCGCTCCCCGCTCCCGTCTCCCCCTGGGAGTCTCGTGTATTCACTCAGATCTGCTGCCCCACAGGGCGCGCGACTGTGCTTCCCAACGCAAAGACGCAGGGACTGGCAGTATTTCATCCCCACATCTTCAGACACTGAGGATGAGGATGGTCATGAGAAGGTTCTGCTTTGTACAAGGAGGGTGTTGAAGTCCTTCAGTCTCCTGTTTCAATAAGAGATGCTTAAATGTGCTTTTCCACTGACGGGTTCATGAAGATAATAAAGGTTGCGGGGTCAGGGGTCAGGGTTCGGGGGTAGAGTTGATGTTGTTGGGTGGAGGAGGTTAGGGGGTGTTCTGGGTGTGCCCCTCTTTGTTTCTCTATAGTGGGGTGGACTAATCGCCCCACAGAACCATTCCCCCATAATCCTATTAGCTGTGCTGTCTCTGTGTGCAAGCTGACCTTTTGGGTTAATCCGTACACTGTCGTCCGTGGCGTGGCGTTGCGTGGCGTGGCGTGTTTGCGCGCGTGTGCATGTGTGCGTGGAAACGCAGTAAGCCATGTTTGGCAGCAAAGCCGGTGTTACCTCAGTCTCTATGACAGGATTTGAGTATTTGGGTGCGGCCTGTTTGTTTGTACCCCTGTACCTGGGTATAGGCTCCTGAGAAGCGGGGGTCGGCCCTGTTTGTACCCCTGTACCTCGGTATAGGCTCTGAGACGCTTCTGGGTCGCCCTGTCTGTGTTCCCCTCTCCTGAATGCTGCCGTTGGCATTTTGTGAAATATCCATCCTTCCTTTTTTATCAGTCTCTCCCTCGGTGGTCTCTCTGTGTGCTCTGCTGAGATAAGAGAGAGGAGGGAGAGAGGAAGGGGAGAGGGCTGCTGCAATGTTATGGGAGCGTTGTGAGAATGTTTAAGATGTGCTGTGCTTGGGTGTGCAATGTTATGGGAGCGTTGTGGGAATGTTTAAGATGTGCTGTGCTTGGTGTGCACACTCTGATCCCATGTCCCTCCCCTCTGGGAAGGTTAAATAAAGGTTGTGCAGGTTTAGATTTTACTGCTGAGCCTCCCACATGTGAAACGCACCTCTGACTCCTTACTGTGCGTAATGTGTCTGTACTGTTTTGTGTGTGTGTGTGTGTGTGTTGTACTTTGTGTGTGCGTGGGGGTGTGGGTGCGTGTGCACTGTTCTTTCCTCTTCATGTCTGAGCTGCTCTGACCTTCGCCTCTGCAGACCTGGCGACCGACGCAAGGGCAGGAGAGTGACTGAGCATACTGATATCAGCCAATCACAAGAGAGCATGCACAATAACAACCAATCATGAAAGGGTCCAGTTTCAATCACGCGAGAGAACGCTGCTGGCCTCCAGAAGCACTGGCCAATCACATGGGATCCCTGGCCACCAGCACAAACTGCTGCCAATCGAGAGAGATCCCTGCCAATCAGGGACAGGGGCTTTTAAAGAATAAACAAAAAATAAATAAAATACCAGTGGGGGATGTCCGGGTGTCCACATGCCGTACCCACCCAGCCGTGCGTGTGTGTGTGTGTGTGTGCGTGCGTGCGTGCGTGCGTGCGTGCGTGCGTGCGTGCGTGCGTGCGTGCGTGTGTGTATAAGCGTGTGTGCGTGTGTGTGTGTGTAAGCGTGTGCGTGTGTGTGTGTGTAAGCGCGTTTGTGTAAGCTTGTGTGTGTGTGTGTGTGTGTGTGTGTAAGCGCGTTTGTGTAAGTGTGTAAGTGTGTGTGTAAGCGTGTGCGTGTGTGTAAGCGTGTGTGTGTGTGTGTGTAAGCGCGTGTGTGTGTGTAAGCGCGTTTGTGTAAGTGTGTAAGTGTGTGTGTGTGCATGTGTGTGTGTGTGTGCGCGTGTGTGTGCGTGCGCGTGTGTGTGCGCGTGTGTGTGTGTCTGTGCGTGCGTGTGTGTGTGCACGTGTGTGTCTGCGCGCATGTGTGTGCGTGCGCGTGTGCGTGTGTGTGTGCGTGTGTGTGTGTCCGTGCGTGTGTGTGTGTGTGTGTGTGTGTGTGTGTGTGCGCGCGTGCGTGCGTGTGTGTGTGTGTGTGTGTGTGTGTGTGTAAGCGCGTGCGCGTGCGTGTGTGTAAGCGTGTGTGTGCGCGTGTGCGCGTGCATGTGTGTAAGCGTGTGTGTAAGCGTGTGCGCATGCGTGTGTGTAAGCGTGTGTGTAAGCGTGCGTTTAAGCGTGTTCCTTGCTGCTCACAGGAAGAGGGGGAGGTGAGAAGAGAGTTTGAAAGCGCTGGTGTAATTAAAGAGGGCTGTTTCTTTCAGAAGTACAAATTGAAGGCTTGGATACAGAAAGAACAGGCAGAACCGCTCACTCAGGCACAAGTTGAAGGACAGACCACAGCCTTTAGGCCTGTTCCTGCGCTATCAGTTACTTTAGCATTTTATTAAACTTTTTATGTTGTTGAAAATCTCAACCGTCACTGCCAAGTCCAGTACGATCAGTGAAGTGAGTACTTTTAAACCGTTTTGCTTATATATTTCTTTTTGTCAGCGTTTTGTAGCTCTTGTACAAAACGCTGACATTCTTGCACATCAGTCGCACTTTGTGACACGAATTGAGATTAAGCATTAATGGATGGTGTTTGTGGTGTTTGTGCTGGGGTGGTGGGGGTTACCACGGAAACCCAGCAGCAGTCTCAGATACAGTCTTGTGCTGTTTTATCGGACGCTTGGCACAAAGAGGATTACAGACACACAATAACCACCAGCTTTAAAAGTAGCTGTACCCCTTGGGGTGTGGGGGGCTATATTTGGGCTATCAGTGATGTTCTGGCCTCTGCTCTCCCAAAGCTCAAATTGGCGCTAATCCCCCAAAAAACAGTGGCGGTTAAAACGTGGATCAGTGAAGAGCAGGGCTGTCCGCTGTGGGTTTGGGGGGATTTGGGGGGGATTTGGGGGGGTGTAGGGGGGATTTGGGGGGGGTGTAGGGGGTTGTGAAATGGAAGCTTCACAGATTGGTGTTACTACCAGCGAGCGATGCCCTCCAACCACCCCTGAGTTCCATTAGCAAACGCCCCGGTGTGACCCCTGCGGGCTTCCGTACCGCGTCTCTCGGGAACCTAATTATCACAGGGGGGTGTCATGTTCATTTTTAACACGGTTTTGGGGGGGGGGGGGGGGGGGCTGGTGACTGGACTGCTCTGTGGAGGAAGGGGCATGGAATCGAACGCACGTATCCAGGCCTGATTGACATTAAAAACGACGGCTAATTTCGGGCGCTGCAATTTTCCCGGAGTGTAGAGTCGGAGAAATGAAAATGGATTTCTGAAATGAGAGTGTAATTGTGCGGGAGCTGGTTTGAAGAGGGGGAGGAGGGAACGAGACTCCGTTCGTTACGCAGACTGCTCCTGTGCGCTCCATGTCACGGTCTGATGGAGCGCTAACGCGCGACGATGTTCGGTGCATGTGTCCCGGCTCTGCGCGTTCCTGTGGCAACGGGGCGGAACCTCAGCCCTGTTCTGTGATTAGAGGCGGAGCCTCAGTATTATTGGGGCGCGGGAGCGTTTTCTTCTCCTCTTCCTCTCTCTCTGAGAGCGAGAGATGGGCACAGGAAGGAAGTGCTCCAGAGGGTTGATCAGTAATGACCCTTTTCCCTCCAGGAGTGATTTTGTTAGTTTCACTCCTTTTTTCCCTCTCTCTCTCCTTTTCTTCTTCTCTCCTGTTTGAGGATGTTGATATGGGGTTACCCAGCCAAGGGTACAACAGAAGTACCCAAATGATATGTTATTGTGACCCCATTATGTGCGACTGTGATTTTTCTGTGACTCCTTAAGTTATTTCCAAATGCGGAATGAAAATGCCTTTTAAACGCCAGTCGGAGCACACTGCACGTCCACTGTAGCTAGCGCAGTTTGTGCCTTTTAAACGCCAGCCAGAGCACACTGCACGTCCACTGTAGCTAGCGCAGTTTGTGCCTTTTAAACGCCAGCCAGAGCACACTGCACGTCCACTGTAGCTAGCGCAGTTTGTGCCTTTTAAACGCCAGTCGGAGCACACTGCACGTCCACTGTAGCTAGGGCAGTTTGTGCCTTTTAAACGCCAGCCAGAGCACACTGCATGTCCACTGTAACTAGCGCAGTTTGTGCCTTTTAAATGCCAGCCAGAGCACACTGCACGTCCACTGTAGCTAGCGCAGTTTGTTTTAAACGCCAGTCGGAGCACACTGCACGTCCACTGTAGCTAGCACAGTTTGTGCCTTTTAAACGCCAGCCAGAGCACACTGCACGTCCACTGTAGCTAGCGCAGTTTGCGCCTTTTAAACGCCAGCCGGAGTACACTGCACGTCCACTGTAACTAGCGCAGTTTGTGCCTTTTAAACGCCAGCCAGAGCACACTGCACGTCCACTGTAGCTAGCGCAGTTTGTGCCTTTTAAACGCCAGCCAGAGCACACTGCACGTCCACTGTAACTAGCGCAGTTTGTGCCTTTTAAACGCCAGCCAGAGCACACTGCACGTTCACTGTAACTAGTGCAGTTTGTGCCTTTTAAACGCCAGCCAGAGCACACTGCATGTCCACTGTAGCTAGCGCAGTTTGTGCCTTTTAAACGCCAGCCAGAGCACACTGCATGTCCACTGTAGCTAGCGCAGTTTGTGCCTTTTAAACGCCAGCCAGAGCACACTGCATGTCCACTGTAGCTAGCGCAGTTTGTGCCTTTTAAACGCCAGCCAGAGCACACTGCATGTCCACTGTAGCTAGCGCAGTTTGTGCCTTTTAAACGCCAGCCAGAGCACACTGCATGTCCACTGTAACTAGCGCAGTTTGTGCCTTTTAAACGCCAGCCAGAGCACACTGCATGTCCACTGTAGCTAGCGCAGTTTGTGCCTTTTAAACGCCAGCCAGAGCACACTGCATGTCCACTGTAGCTAGCGCAGTTTGTGCCTTTTAAACGCCTGCCAGAGCACACTGCATGTCCACTGTAACTAGCGCAGTTTGTGCCATATGGCTGCTGTCAGTGTTAAAGTATGAGAAATTAGTCATTTTCACTGCGTACCCCCTGACCTGCAGGGAAGGAAAACGCAGACGCCCCGAAACCTGAAACGGGCGCCAAACGCTGCAGGAGCCTCATAAAGACCACCCCCCCCGCCCGCCACCTGGGGTTTGCACCCCTGTGCAATTAATTAGCAGCCATCAAGTATAAATTAGCATAATAAAGCATGCGCGCACGCATCTTTAGCTCTGGGCTCTTTCTGCTGCAGTAGTGTGGGCTCTCCGCACGGCGAGGTCACGCTGCTCGCTCTGCAGTGTGATGCATGCTGGGTAGGCGGGCGTGTCGTGTAGGTGATTCGGCCTCGCCCGTAACTTTCTCTTCAGTCTGTTTTTCTTTCTCACGCACACATGCACACGCACGCTCTCTCACTCTTTCTCCTTCAGCTCCCTTGCTCAGTCTCTCACTCTCTCTTTCTCCCTCTCTTTCCCTCGCCCTCTCTTTTCCCTCGCCCTCTCTTTCTTCCCCTCTCGCTTTCTCTCCCTCCCTCTCTCTCCCTCTCCCTTTCTCTTCCTCCTCTCTCTCTCTCTCTCTCTCCCTCTTTCCCTCTCCCCTCCCTCTCTCCCTCTCTCTCTGTCTCTCTCCCTCGCTCTCTTCTCCTCTCTTCCTCTCCCTCCCCCTCTCTCCCTCGCTCTCTTCCCTTCTCTTTCTCTCCCTCTCTCTCTCCCTGTCTCATTCCCCCTTCCTGCCTCGTTGTTGTTCTGTTCAGAAAGGAAGGTAAACCCTGAAAAGCTCCGCCTCCTGTTGTGAGTGACAGGCAGTGGGCGGGGCACAGGCCTGCAGTCTGGGGTGTTCCTGAGGATAAACTCCTATGGTCTGTCCCTGTCGTGCTCTGTTGCAGTGCTTCCCAAACTCAGTCCTGGGGTGGATGCTGCTTTTCGTTCCAACCAATCCAATCTCTTGATCAATTAAGGTCGTTGAAAACATGTGTTTTAAGTTCTACTGTAATTTTTTTCCTATAACTTAATTTCACCCAATTTAAAGCAATGTGGCTTTGGCTTGGCGTCATTTTCTTTGTCTCTGAACTCTTGAGTTTCCGCTGTTTCAGTTTCAGTGACGAGGGCCTGGAGGGGCCCCGAGCCCTGTTCCTGGAGATCTGCTGGGTCTGCTGGATTTCACTGTCACTCGGCACCTAACTGACCAATTAAAGTGGTTTATTACACAGGTAACTCACCACACCTGGGGCCACATGTATAAAAACTCTGAGTAAAGGACTGCGTAAAAGAACGCTCAGGGTGAAAGTCGGAAATCTGCTTACGCAAAGTTTAGCATTTTCTCCCTCTGCCTTTTTGTCACGGTGTCGCCATATCACACTGTCTCCAAACATTGCGTACGTACGGTGTCCAGCATGTGCAGAGGTACGCAGATTCTCACAACACAGTGTTATTTTATACATCTTCATTTTTGCGTGGAAACTCCCTTTTTCTGCTCAGCACTGTTTATACATGTGGCCATTAGTTTCTTGGGTCTGAATTGGTTGCTGATTTTAAGATGAAAACAAAAACCAGCAGAACCCTGCGGCTCTTCAGAACCACAGTTGGGGACCCCAGTCCTGAAATACAGTCCTACCCCTCATCCTGTGGAGAACCCTGCTCCTGGAGGCCTGATCCATTTCTGGATTTCACACCAATGTCTGCACTTAATTATGCGATCACCCTGATCAGTGTGAAATGATGGTTCAGCTACATTTATTGAGCACATAAATGAGAGCTGAAGATGTGTATGTGTCTCATTGTGAAACCCAACTAATCTATGAGTATGGTCTAATCTGTGAGTATGGTCTAATCTGTGAGTATGGTCTAATCTGTGAGTATGGTCTAATCTGTGAGTATGGTCTAATCTGTGAGTATGGTCTAATCTATGAGTATGGTCTAATCTGTGAGTATGGTCTAATCTGTGAGTTTAACTATGTTGTTAATGAGCTAATTCAGCCAGGGGTGATTGGTGGAAATAAAATCCAGACCCGGAGCTCTGGGATCAGATTCCCCATGCTTGATGATGGCCCTGTACATGGGCTGGGCTGGGCTGACTCCAGTTCCGCAGGGCTGTAATCCAGTCCAGCTGCCAGCATGCCGTGTCCTGTAAGAATCAGGCAGGAAGTAGTTGAATCAGTGCTGTAATGAAAACCCGGAGCCTGGAGTGCCATTGGCCGCTCTGCAAGTCCCGCACACGCCATGTCAGAGGAGGGCGCTTCGCCCGCAGCTTGTAGGGGGGCAAGACCAGGGGGGCAAGACCAGGGGGGCAAGACCAGGGGGGCTGTAGGCCGTAGCGGGGGTCATCCTCAGGGTTCACTGTCCCTCTATGCGTCTCACCCACATTACGCCCTAATCACTGCACTGCTCTAATTTCATTCTTAATTTTTTTATTCAGGCACGATTATTGTCTCTCCAGAGTCAAGTCGTGTTTGATGTTCGAGTGGAAAGTATGTGATGTTGTGGAAATGAGACTTGCATGTGATGGTTTCTCAATGAGTGTGCGAGTGTGCGAGTGTGCGAGTGTGCGAGTGCGACGGGCCCAAATCCTCCCAGTTTTACAGCTGTATTTATTTGTTACTTTCTTCATTTCATGGACCACTTTCACTGTTTTTGTTTTTTAAACAGCGCTGAAAATCCAGAACTGGACATTTTTAACATGAGAAACTGCGGTGGAGGAAACCTAATTAGCAGCAATAAAAAGCCAAATTTCCCTGAATGGAAAAAAAGCCTCTTTCTGAGCCATGAGTCCTGCTGATTCAGGATATGTTTCACTCTTTTATTGGTTTAGCCCTTATGACTCTGAGTTTATGAGAGAATGTGGGAAAATATGATGCTTTCTTCCTCTCCTTTGCTCTGCTCTCGCTTTTGGTCTCTCTCTCTCTCTCTCTTTCTCAAATTCAAATTCAAAATGCTTTATTGGCATGAAATGCGTTTATGAATATTGCCAAAGCGTACATATAGACATATATAAAGACACGA
>CM056389.1:8076786-8081786 GCA_029718625.1 Synaphobranchus kaupii
GCTTATATTCACCTCCACCTGCAAACCTGCTTATATTCACCTCCACCTGCAAACCTGCTCATATTCACCTCCACCTGCAAACCTGCTTATATTCACCTCCACCTGCAAACCTGCTCATATTCACCTCCACCTGCAAACCTGCTCATATTCACCTCCACCTGCAAACCTGCTCATATTCACCTCCACCTGCAAACCTGCTCATATTCACCTCCACCTGCAAACCTGCTCATATTCACCTCCACCTGCAAACCTGCTCATATTCACCTCCACCTGCAAACCTGCTTATATTCACCTCCACCTGCAAACCTGCTCATATTCACCTCCACCTGCAAACCTGCTTATATTCACCTCCACCTGCAAACCTGCTTATATTCACCTCCACCTGCAAACCTGCTTATATTCACCTCCACCTGCAAACCTGCTTATATTCACCTCCACCTGCAAACCTGCTCATATTCACCTCCACCTGCAAACCTGCTTATATTCACCTCCACCTGCAAACCTGCTCATATTCACCTCCACCTGCAAACCTGCTTATATTCACCTCCACCTGCACACCTGCTCATATTCACCTCCACCTGCAAACCTGCTTATATTCACCTCCACCTGCAAATCTGCTCATATTCACCTCCACCTGCAAACCTGCTCATATTCACCTCCACCTGCAAACCTGCTCATATTCACCTCCACCTGCAAACCTGCTTATATTCACCTCCACCTGCAAACCTGCTTATATTCACCTCCACCTGCAAACCTGCTCATATTCACCTCCACCTGCAAACCTGCTCATATTAACCTCCACCTCCAAGCCTACTCAAAATTCACCTAGACCTGCAAACCTGTTCATATTCACCTCCACCTGCAAACCTGCTTATATTCACCTCCACCTGCAAACCTGCTTATATTCACCTCCACCTGCAAACCTGCTCATATTCACCTCCACCTGCAAACCTGCTTATATTCACCTCCACCTCCAAGCCTACTCAAAATTCACCTCGCCCAGCAAACCTGTTCATATTCACCTCCACCTTCAGATCTGCTCAGTTACCTGCACCTGAAAGCCAAATTTTTGCCTCTATTTTGAATTTGCCTCTACCTGCAAGCCTGCTCAAAATTCACATTTGTCCATGAGATGTGACCAGTCACTCAGCCCAATCTAAACAGCAAGGTCACTCACCCCCATGACAACATCAGACACCCTAGTGAGTCCTCCGCGGTGGAACACTATCGGCCTCTTCATAAGTGCCAGAGATAAGATGGATTTCGATTGGCTGGGGTCCGTTGCCCTTGGCGATGGGCCAGTCTCCTGCAGGCCACTGGCTGTCACTGTAAGATAAATCTACGCTGCATTCAGGGCTAGCTTTGCTCTGCTTTACTGCCACTCAGCAGACGCTCTCATCCAGAGTGACTTACCATGCTAACGCGAGTGTAAAGCTCCGTGATTGAAGCGTGGAAATTCCCCTTGGGGGGGAGAGAGTATAGTCCAGAGACCAACGGCAATAAGCGTAGACTCGACTGACGACTTATCGATTAGCCCTACTGAACATGAAACTAAGTTACACAAACGGGAACGAAACTACCGTAATGAGCATTAAATTTCATTGTGTGAACAAGAGCAAAGAACCAAAAAAAAAAAGCAATTAATTATTTGTATGGTTTTAATATTGTTTAATATGTTTGCTTGTCTATGATAGGGCTCCTCTGGAAGAGAGGCCTTGGTCTCAATAGGACTTTTACATTACTTATCTAGAGCGACTTACACAGCATTTTTCATTTATACATAGTATCCATTGATACATACTGAAGCAATGCAGGTGAAGTACCTTGCTCAAGGGTACAACGGCAGTGTCCTACCAGGGAATAGAACCTGCAACCTTTCTATTACAAACCCAGTTCCTTAACCATTATACTACACTGCCGCCCTCCTGACTTCCCTGTATAAATAAAGGTTCAGTAATAAAAACAAGAAACAAACTCTGAAAACATATATAGAAGTTACATCCAATCAGGTGTGAGACCTGGGGGGTATTTCACAAAGCAGGATTTGTGAGTTAGCTGGATAACTGCACTGAGTAAAATCCGGAACAGCTCTTCAGTCCATGTTCCAGATTTTGGAGGGTTCCGGGTTTTACTCGGTGCAGTTATCCAGCTAACTCGGTAATCCTGCTTTGTGAAATACACCCCAGATGTAAGCGTGAGAGAGAGTCGCTGTGGTGCAGACTGAAGAGGGGGGTCTTCAGTCCGGGTCCACAGCTCTGCTGTGTGGTCTATAGTCTGGGATTTCAACAGGGGGTCCGCCCACCGCCGGGGTTATTGAACATACTGCAGGGGGGTCCCTGCCCAGACGTGACATGCAATGACTACAGTATATATAGATTACATAGATTTGGGGAAATATATAAAATATAAAACCTTTTTTAATGAATATAATCATTTTTAATTGCAATGAGGGTACCCCAAAAATGCCCCAGGGGGTCAACTTATGATGGGGGCCCCTGGATGCCTTTATGCCTGGGTGGTGGTCCCTGGATCAGAGAAGGTTGAAAACCCCTGGTCTGGAGGGTGGAAAGTTGGCCGTAGGTTTGGGTGGGACTATGGTAGATGGAGAGGAACAGGCCTGGCCAGAGTAACAGTGACGCAGCCCCAACACCCCCCGATTTCTTCTGCTAACACGTCCTCAACCTTTCAGACCATTTTTCCTCTCTCTCTCTCGCTAAATCCACACTGAAGTGTTCGACTCCATTTATCCGATGCCCGCAGTGCTCGAAGTGAGCTGGAACGGACCAACAGTGCACCGTAACGGGGCTTCTGCGTTTCTCTCGTACGAGTACCGACGCTGTTTGTAGTGCTACTGCTTCTGCTTCTCATAAGCTCTTCATATGTACGTAGTGTTTGTGTGCCCGTGGGATTCTCTCAAATGCCAAGATGGAGAGTTCGCAATTACTTCACTCCCTTGTACCCCCCCTCTCCCCCACTGACTGATCCATGATCCATGATCAAAAGTCTTCGACCCCATTGCGCGGTTACCCAGATTTTATTCCCTTCACATCACGTCACCATAGTTCCTGCACTTATTATTATTTTTTCAAATAGTTTTTTCCCACTTCAAGTCCTGCGTACCCTTCGGTTAGCAATGCTGCAAGCTGGCAGCCGGCTGATATACATTCACTTAGATCTATGATGACTAAACATCTTTAATGCTTGTGAAATATGGTAGAAACTGTGAGCGATGCTCGCCTCCCAGGACTTCGCCGCTGGTATATTATAATACGCGCTGTACTGCGCTCTTTACGCTTCGTAAGTCTCTTTGCATAATGGAATCTGACACCACTAATAAATAAATAATGCCGTATCCAAAATGTTGCAGTCATAATCGCTCAAGCAAATTAACAAGGAGGACAAATGGATGGGGGTATATATCTGCGTTTGCCCCATTGAAAAGCAATTAAAAATAAACAACAAAACCACATCTAAAGTTTGCACAGTAAGCGATGAGGAACGTTCCTAGAGCGTTTAAAATCCTCTTTTAGTTTAATTGCCACAGTTATCACACTCTATCAAGAGAGAGAAAGAGGGAGAGAGAAATAAGAGAGAACGAGCGATATTGGCAGTCGGCGTCGATGCTCGGTAGCCTACAGTAGATCCAAACGTCCGTAAACCTTAATTGGCAATTTATCGCCGTGGCGACAGGACATTGATTAGCCAGATCTCTCAGACGGATCGCAAGGTCAGCTACGTTTTCCCGGCATTTGGGTGAAACAGAATGCCGTAAGGATCTGGAATGACGTGCGAACCCCCCCCCCCCCCCCCCCCCCCGGATTCCAATCAGTATTCTGCGTTATTGTTGACATGGAGGAAATGGCTTGTCTTACGTCTGTAAAATTGTACCCTGAAGCATAACAGTAATGCTAAATGGAGACGGCTCGCGTTTGATCTGGGAGTACTTTGTAGTGAGCGTGCAGAGCATGGACCTCATGTCTGGAGCGCCGGGCATGGTAGCCAGCCGCGCTTTGAGCATTAATCTCACGCTCTCTCGCCCATGAGCTCCAAAAAAAAAAAATCTCGCGCATGAAAACCGAAAATGGCACGACACCCTTTCAAAGCGAACGTGAAAGTGAACATGCCGCTCGGGCGGCTCTTAGACGGTGATTTTTTTTTAATGGAAAGCAGGCAAAATTGGTATGTTTTTAAATGTAAATGTGATGTCATGTTGACTTCAGAAAGCTGAGGTCGTGACAGCATACATTTGCTTCACCCACCATTGAAATAACAAGCAGCCGCCGTTCAAAAAGAAGAATAATTTTTTTTAGAATGTGAAACTGTGCCTCTCGAGGCCCCCCACACCACCGACACCCCCCACACCAAGACCCACCCACACCCCCCCCAAGCTAAAGTGTGTACGCCGCTCCGATGCACCTGCCCATGAACCAGCGGCTATTTTCCGCCCTACGGCCCATGCGCCATTACAGAAACATGTGGAAAATGCTGTAGTTCTCCCCAGACTTGTCCGACTCACAGTACTGGTTCCGGCCCCCGGTGTGCCTGATTTTTGGGGTTAGACTCTGTAGATGGGGGGTGGCGGGACACTGCTGTTGTACCCAAGAGCAAAGGCAATTTACCTCAGTTAAAAAAAGAACAAAGAAAAACAAAGCAAAATGGCCACTCTGGCATTTGTAATTTGTCCCAAGGCCGGTCTTCAGAAACCGAACTAAAACCATCCCTCCTGTGTTCTGACTCAGAACAACGTAAACGACAGAGACCTCCAAGAGGAATGAATGCCCTTTCACCACTTTGCCCACAGATGAGGCGTTTTTAGTGGGCGATCATAAGAACAGCGTTTCCAGCACACCTGGTCATTATCGGGCGAAGCGAAGGTGGCAGACGTCAGGCAAACCTGTTTCCGTTTTCCATGTTCCTTTTGAAGTTGTCCATAACAAGGGTGACTGGAAAAGCATATCAATCCCTGTCCACTGGAAGGTCTCTGTACTGGGAGTGTCAGG
>CM056389.1:8086786-8094286 GCA_029718625.1 Synaphobranchus kaupii
AGGCTTCATTTTGGTCACAAAAAAAAAAACGGGTCAAACTGTGGCAGATGTGGAGAGGTGGATTATTCCGAAAAAAGACCCTCCGCAGAGGCTACACTTGTGTATCCTCGCTGAAGCGTCTTCTGGAGCCTCCTTGATCCTCGCTCCTCACTCCTCCAAAAGAGCATATAGCGAATTGGAATGTCCTTAAAGATGGCGGACCTCGATCGATTTCCAGTCAGGCGAAGGCAGAGGAGACGAGAAAGGATAAAATAAGCGGATTGGAACTCTACATGTACATTAAAAGAATGTATTTGTTTTAATGTGCATATAGAAGCACAACATTTGATCTAGGAACATGCAGATGATGGTCTGTGTTGTGTATTGGGGATTGTGCAGATGTGGCCCTGATGTCTGGCTGGTTTCGGAGATGTCTTGGAACAATAGTGTCTCGGAATCAATCAGGCAGGGGCTAACGCCCCCCCAGGACTACTCAATGCAAATTTACCTGCTAGAACCACTCATTGCAAATGTACCTGTTAGAACTACTCAATGCAAATGTACCTGTTAGAACCGCTCAATGCAAATGTACCTGTTAGAACCGCTCAATGCAAATGTACCTGTTAGAACCGCTCAATGCAAATGTACCTGTTAGAACCACTCAATGCAAATGTACCTGTTAGCACCGCTCAATGCAAATGTACCTGTTAGAACCGCTCAATGCAAATGTACCTGTTAGAACTGCTCAATGCAAATGTACCTGTTAGAACCGCTCAATGCAAATGTACCTGTTAGAACCGCTCAATGCAAATGTACCTGTTAGAACCACTCAATGCAAATGTAGAAACACTCAATGCAAATGCAGCTGTTAGAATTGAGTACTCAACTACTCAAAAATGTTTCTGTTAGTTCAAAGTACAACTAAAATGAGCGTTCCTCGAATATTTTGTGTCCTTGCATGTGCTCCCACGGCCGGCTGTGTAAATGAAACCTTCCTGTCTTTTTGTTGTAAACATCGGATCTGTCTCTTCAATAATGCGGAGGTTTTTAACATTTTTTTTTAACGGATTGACTAACAGATTGAACCCATAGGAGTCCACAGTATGAACACAGTATGAACATGGGTGTGTTCTGGAGCCACGTCACGTTTCTCTCTGGGTGTGTGTGTGTGTGCAGTGGGACGCACCTGCGGACAGGTGAGCTAACCATCAATAGTGTGAGAAGAACCTCAGAATTCAGCTGCCCACCGGCTCGCTGTAGGAGAGTCAATCTCCTCCAAACCGGGACAGTCTGCCACCAGATCCCAACTTTCTGTCACTTCACACTTCCCACGGACTCCGAAAGGGAAATAACATGGGCTTGATCACAGCACCCATCCAGGCTTTCCCCAAACTTTCCCAAAGTCTTTAAAATACTTTTCCTGAAATCCTGAGTACAATGGGGAAAAAGTAGTGTGATGAAAAGTTTAAAAAGTCTTCTCTCTGTCCCTCTATCTCCTTTGACAGGGTAAGGTGGGTGACAGCTGCAGTAAGATAAGGCCTGCCTTTACACTACTGCCGTTCCATCTGGAAACTAGTGCTACAACCTGAAACAGGTTACAAGCCATTACATCAAAAATGACTTAATATTTACAGGTGGTGAACAAAAAGATTAATAAAAAACACCAAAGTAAAGTCACCTAATAGGGTGTCTGGCCACCATGCATAGCCAGTATAGCCTTTATACACCAGCGAGTTCACCAGGTGGAATACATCAAAACTCTTCTATGAGCCGTCTTTGAAAAGTCTATCAACTGTCACGCATCGCTGATTGAAATGGGAAAACGCTGTCTTGGGGGTGTCACTCCAGAATATTCCGTAGATGCTTGACTGTGTTGACATTTTGCAAACCGAGAGGCGCCCTGACTATTTGAATAACGTTAGTACTCTGTGGATGGATGCATGGCATCGTGACGTACGACATGCCCTTCTCTGCAGGACTGGCATGCTTTAACGCTGAGGATGACACCGATGAACTCACACGTGTACTGTTAGGTTGCAGTCGGCATCAGCATTGCCTTCTGAATAGTATGGGTGCACCGTAACCATAGGGAAGCAGAGTAGCATCATGGGTAAGCACCTGGGGCTTGTAGTAAGGTTGCAGGTTCGATTCCCAGGTGGAAAACTGTTGTTGTACCCTTGAGCACAGGTGCTTAACCTGCATTGCTTCAGTTTATATCCAGCTGTGTAAATGGATAGTATGTAAAAATGCAAAAATGCTGTGTAAGTCGCTCTGGATAAAAGCGTCTGCTAAATGGCAGTAATGCAATGCAATGTAATGCCGGTAAAATGGACTAAGCGTCATTGCATGTCTGCCAGAGCCTGAGCGGTTTCATTCCTAAAGCTGTCCAGAGTCTTTTTCAGTAAACTGAGCCAAGGACTAGACAATAGACAACGAACGCATTGTATTTTAACATCTGCTGACCAGCTGCATAGCGAGTCCCATTAACCAAAGAGAAATTTCAGGGTATTGCGAATGTTCTGGACAATAAAGACGGGCATTGGGAATCGCTGTGCTTCCCAGGAATGCCGAACGGGAGCGTTGTGAATGAAGTTGTGATGGTGAAACCATTATGGTGCATTATGTCACATTATGTCATTAAAATACATTTTCAGCATGATGTACTCCGCCCTGCACTGTCTCGCCACAGCACAAACAGATGTTTTCTGTGGTTTTCATTCCGGATCTGAATCCTCTTGACATTTTCATAATCATGAGAATGCTGCCACCTTCTCAGGGCACTCCTTCATTTTAATCAATTAATTTTTAATGTGTTTTTGATTATATTTTAAAAATATATTTATTTGGACCTTTAGCACCTGACTGTGGCACCTCAATTTTTTTTTAGACAGCAGCCTTGAGTGATTTTATATGGCATCAAATACTTCTAAATATACATATGAATGAGAAAACTGCAGTTACGGGGAAATTATGAAAATTCCATAATTAATGCACACTGCACATGGAGTGATATTCAATTTTAATGACAATAAAAATGTACATTTACATGAACATTTCAATAAACTATTCCCAATGTCTACATGCTTGTTTTTTTCTGCTAAACTGGGACATTCATCAACATTGTCTCTTGCTGCTAGACCACGTCCTCTTGTTTGTGTTCTCCAAGCCTTATTGTCTGCCAAGATAGCATAGTCACAGCATTTGCTATTTGAGTCTGTTTTTTGTCACAGTTTACTTGGGCCATGCACAGACTCTTTGGAGGGCATATGCTAAAAATCAGGCCCGGCTGTAGCCTTGTGTGGGTGTCAATCTCAGCACGTGCCGACAGCTTACTTTTAATTTAGTCACTGAATCCATGCCATACAGAACTTTCTGGGTCTTCATTGCCTCCACCAAGAGACCAACCTTTGCTGAGACGATGTGATTCGTTACAATATAATTTTTGTCTTCTAAATATGGCATATCTAACATAGGAGGAGGCTAGGCTCATCCCTCCAAGGGGTATTCAACAAAGCAGGATTAATGAGTTAGCTGACTAACTGCACTGAGTAAAACCCGGAACACTCTCAAATCTGGAACATGGGCTGAAATAAAAAGAGCTGTTCCTGATTTTAATCAGTGCAGTTATCCAGCTAACTCAGTTATCCTGCTTTGTGGAATACCCCTGCTTTGACTGGGAATTGATGAAGGCAAAAATTGTGGAGGGAAAACATGGTAGACAAGAGACTCCTGTTGGAGTAAATTGCAATGGGCACAAGTACCTCACTGTCTTCTTATGTCTAATCTGAGTCAAGAGGACACAAAACTGTCCCATGAGTTCTTGTATAAGCCTCTTGTGTTGTAAGTGACTTTACTGGAGTTTTTTCTGCTTAGCAGGAAAGATCTAAATGCAGAATGTTCTAAATGTAATTCTACATGTGAAAGATATTCCCATAAAATAAAATAAAAGTATGCAATGTGTTTGTGGAGGCTGTAATTTTGAAACGGCTGGCCAGACAGATTAACTCCTTTACTTGGTGTGACAGTAGCCTAACAGTGTTTTGCTGGCTAATCTTTAGAGGGACTATCATTATGTACTCTGTTTTATGTGAGGTAACTCTCTAAAATTCCTTTCAAAGCTTGCAATGTTGTACATTGCCTAAATAAAATGTGTTTATTTGTGAAATGACAGTTCTGAGTAGGCTCTATAAACGTTCGGTGATGTTCGCCGCTATAGTCGCTGTCTCGGCGAAGGCTTTAGGCTCAGGTCTTTCTCCGCAGGGGGGAGATATCGAGCTCGAGGTGTGAACGCGAGGTGTGAACCCAAAGCGAAAATGAGAAACCTGACCAAACGGGCCCAGCGGCTTACGGTTCAGATTCAAAATCACAGACTGCAAATTGTCCGTGTGAAATATGAAATATGACATGGATAAAAGAGAGAGAGAAAAAAAATCCATTTTCGCTCTCTTTTGGCATATATTGTTTACGTTACCATGGCTACTGCGGGGCCGAAATGAGTCACCGTTTACACTATTCTGTTACATCGGAACGCCTGAGGCGTCTTATTCATTGTATGCTTGGATCTTGATATCTTATCTTATTGTGAGATATAATATGGAAGCTCTGTACCTATAGCACCGAATAGTTGGAATATGGTGGGACTATTTTGTGCACGAGGGCCTGTGTTTAAGGTTGACTGAAGACTGCATGGAAGAGAAAGGGAGTTGAATAGAGCAGGACGTGCTTGAACGTAGGCTAGGCTACCAGCGAAATTACCCAAGAATGAAAGGAAATTATTTTCATATGTTGAAGTTGAGGACCATTCTAAAGTGAAACGTTAAAATTAGTATGCGTAATAATAATCATCATTACCATCATCATCCTCCATCTTCTTCTTCTTCTTCTTCTTCTTCTTCTTCTTCTTCTTCTTCTTCTTCTTCTTCTTCTTCTTCTTATTATTATTATTATTATTATTATTACAGACAGCATCAAAAGCAGGAGTTTGTATTACTCACAGGGTTGCAGGTAAAGGTGAGTGTTCTTGGCAGGAAAGACATCTGGGGGGTATTCCACAAAGCAGGATTACTGAGTTAGCTGGATAACTGCACTGAGTAAAACCAAAAGCAGGATTACTGAGTTAGCTGGATACCTGCGCTGAGTAAAACCCAAAGCAAGATTACTGAGTTAGCTGGATAACTGCACTGAGTAAAACCCAAAGCAGGATTACTGAGTTAGCTGGATAACTGCACTGAGTAAAACCCAAAGCAGGATTACTGAGTTAGCTGGGTAACTGCACTGAGTAAAACCCAAAGCAGGATTACTGAGTTAGCTGGATAACTGCACTGAGTAAAACCAAAAGCAGGATTACTGAGTTAGCTGGATAACTGCACTGAGTAAAACCCAAAGCAGGATTACTGAGTTAGCTGGATAACTGCACTGAGTAAAACCCAAAGCAGGATTACTGAGTTAGCTGGATAACTGCACTGAGTAAAACCCAAAGCAGGATTACTGAGTTAGCTGGATAACTGCACTGAGTAAAACCCAAAGCAGGATTACTGAGTTAGCTGGATAACTGAGTAAAACCCAAAGCAGGATTACTGAGTTAGCTGGATAACTGCACTGAGTAAAACACAAAGCAGGATTACTGAGTTAGCTGGATAACTGCACTGAGTAAAACCCAAAGCAGGATTACTGAGTTAGCTGGATAACTGCATCACTGAGTGAAACCCCGTACAGCTCTTTTTACTTCAGTCCATGTTCCAGCTTTGGGAAAGGTTCTGGGTTTTACTCCAGCTAACTCAGTATTCCTGCTTCGTAGGATACGATTGACTAATCGGCTGTGTATGTCTCCTGTTTCTCAGGTAATAGTGCTTTGAGTTCTTAGAGGCTTTTTTTCAGCGGATTCAACCTCTCAGGAGTCATTTATACTCTGCAGTAATGGGGATGAATGTGTTATTTTTAAAATGTAATATCTGGCCTAGAAAGCCAGTTGTGAACAATATAGCTCTAAGCAGCACTGTACTTGGATGTGTAAACAGCCAGTCTGTAGCCTATATTGTTTGAGACTTAATCCTTGTGTTGGCTGTCTGCTGTCAGACATCCTGCAAGGCTATGGAGTCACCGCGAGAACAGACTGCCTACCCACGGCCATATATGATCTCTCAGAGGAGTGTTGTTTATTTAACCTTAATTTAGCCAGGGGCCTGTATCACAAAGCAGGATGAATTTTATAGTTTTATAATGTGTCAACATATGATTTTTTATTATTGAGAGATTGGCATGTAAAATAGACATGTGGTATAAAGTCCTATTTACCGATTTTTATTTTTCAAATTAATTTCACTTGCTATACATGGAGGCCATGAAGCAACCAGAATTTGATCAGTAGTTTCGCAACATTCGCTGCATACGGCACAAGATAACCCGCCATTTTCTGCCTGAAATACACTGCAAAAACCAAATCTCAACCCTTTAATGGCAGCTCAGTCGTTTGGTAGAGCACGTTTTGAGTCTTGATATCTTGTTGAAAAATATGTTGGACTTAACTCCACCCGATAGAGATAGCTCAATCAGGGTCCAATCAAGTCCAACATATTTTTCAACAAGATATCAAGACGTGCTCTACCAAACGGTTCAGCGGCCATTAAAGGGTTAACAAGTATTTTAATCTTATATATTGACTTTAGTATCTTATTTCTGTAACTTCTTTTAACAAATGAGACAAAAAGATTGCCAATGGGGTGAGATCGTTTCACTTGTCAAGGAAAAAGTACCTTAAAACAAGCTAATATCTTCCACTTTAGAGAAAAAAACGATCATAAGTCTCAATCCAAGACTAAAACAGTTGTTAAGAGAGACATTGTTTGCAGTGTACATGATGTTCCACATAGTGCGGGGGCCGCTGGTGACCCTAGCTGTCAGTCCGAGGGTGTAGGCTTATTTAGCCGGATCTCAAAGGGGGATACAAACCTGCGCAGAGACATGTTATAAATAGGACAGGTTGCTCACACAGTGCAGTGCTGGCACAACCCTGCCTCCAGCATTCAATCTCAACGGACGCCTCCCGTATGTTTCCGCTCAGATTACCGTGAGATAAAAAGGCTGAGGTTCTGCCTGGCTGACGCTGTAGCTGGGGCAATCCCAGGCCCAGTTCTCAACTGAAAATGAGTTTTGTTTTGGGCACGCCATCGTCGCCCCCCCCCCCCCCCGCCCCCCCCATCGTCCCACCCCCGCCCCACGCTACAGGCGTCCCGTTACGGTTTCTGGACGAGATTTTGGTCTATTTATGCACTGCTCTTAATGAGCTTAATTCACCGTGCCCCCCCACCCCACCCCCCCACCGTTCAGGCTAATAAATAGGCCGCTATCTTGGTGCGGGAGAGCGAAACTTCTGTAAAAAACGTTTCTCCCTCTGGCGAAAGACTTGTAAATCACTGAGGTGAGTAATGGAATGACGGTGTCTGTGTTTAAAAGGATTTAAAAAGGAGAAACCAGATAGGCATAATCACATCTTTGTGATCTCGCAGAAAACCTGGGGAAGCT
>CM056389.1:8099286-8187660 GCA_029718625.1 Synaphobranchus kaupii
AGTACATTGACCCCATGAATGAACTGTAACACGTCTGCGGTCACAACATACACCTCAAGCAATTGTAACACTTTATTAATGAAGGCTCATACATAACCCTTTTCCCAACCCCCGGATCTTTAACAGCTAGTGTTGTGGCTTATTACACCCGCTCATGTGTACCGCTGCAACTGGGGTATTGAAATCACTCCTGTCCGTGTGTCTGTCTGTCTTTCCATCCGTTACAGCCTTAGCGGCGACAGTTATGATCCGATTTGGATGAAACTTCGCGCACAGGTTGACAGGCGGCCAAGAACCTGCATTCTCAAATATAAATCGGTCAACGACAAGCATTTTAACTTGTATTAATTTCTGCCAAAGTCTAATGAAATCAACGTGGAGGAATAGACGTTGGATAAATACAGTGTTTCAACTTTTAAACACACAATGGCGTACATGGGGAGAGCAACACTCGCACATTTTGTCAAAGGCTTTGCCTGCTCACGTGCGGGTGTATGTATGCATCTCTCTGAATGCCATTCTAGTACTGCTACATACAGTCCCTGAAGAAAAATAATGGAAACTCAACGCTGTTCCACCATACTCAGTCATGGTGGTTCCATGATGGCATACAGCAGTGGGTCCCCAACCCTGTTCCTGGAGATCTACCGTCCTGTAGGGTTTCACTCCAACCCTAACAAAGCACACCTCATTCAACAGCTAGAGATCTACCGTCCTGTAGGCTTTCACTCCAACCCTAACAAAGCACACCTCACTCAACAGCTAGAGATCTACCATCCTGTAGGTTTCACTCCAACCCTAACAAAGCACACCTCATTCAACAGCTAGAGATCTACCGTCCTGTAGGTTTTCACTCCAACCCTGACAAAGCACACCTCATTCAACAGCTAGAGATCTACCGTCCTGTAGGGTTTCACTCCAACCCTAACAAAGCACACCTCATTCAACAGCTAGAGATCTACCGTCCTGTAGGGTTTCACTCCAACCCTAACAGAGCACACCTCATTCAACAGCTAGAGATCTACCGTCCTGTAGGGTTTCACTCCAACCCTAACAAAGCACACCTCATTCAACAGCTAGAGATCTACCGTCCTGTAGGTTTTCACTCCAACCCTAACAAAGCACACCTCATTCAACAGCTAGAGATCTACTGTCCTGTAGGTTTTCACTCAAACCCTAACAAAGCACTCCTCACTCAACAGCTAGAGATCTACCGTCCTGTAGGTTTTCACTCAAACCCTAACCAAGCACACCTCATTCAACAGCTAGAGATCTACTGTCCTGTAGGTTTCACTCCAACCCTAACAAAGCACACCTCACTCAACAGCTAGAGATCTACCGTCCTGTAGGTTTTCACTCCAACCCTAACAAAGCACACCTCATTCAACAGCTAGTGATCTACCGTCCTGTAGGTTTTCACTCCAACCCTAACAAAGCACACCCCATTCAACAGCTAGAGATCTACCGTCCTGTAGGTTTTCACTCCAACCCTAACAAAGCACACCTCATTCAACAGCTAGAGATCTACCGTCCTGTAGGTTTTCACTCCAACCCTAACAAAGCACACCTCATTCAACAGCTAGAGATCTACCGTCCTGTAGGTTTTCACTCCAACTCTAACAAAGCACTCCTCATTCAACAGCTAGAGATCTACCGTCCTGTAGGTTTTCACTCCAACCCTAACAAAGCACACCTCATTCAACAGCTAGTGATCTACCGTCCTGTAGGTTTTCACTCCAACCCTAACAAAGCACACCTCATTCAACAGCTAGAGATCTACCGTCCTGTAGGTTTTCACTCCAACCCTAACAAAGCACACCCCATTCAACAGCTAGAGATCTACCGTCCTGTAGGTTTTCACTCCAACCCTAACAAAGCACACCCCATTCAACAGCTAGAGATCTACCGTCCTGTAGGTTTTCACTCCAACCCTAACAAAGCACACCTCATTCAACAGCTAGTGATCTACCGTCCTGTAGGTTTTCACTCCAACCCTAACAAAGCACACCTCATTCAACAGCTAGAGATCTACCGTCCTGTAGGTTTTCACTCCAACCCTAACAAAGCACACCTCATTCAACAGCTAGAGATCTACCGTCCTGTAGGTTTTCACTCCAACCCTAACAAAGCACACCTCATCCAACAGCTAGAGATCTACCGTCCTGTAGGCTTTCACTCCAACCCTAACAAAGCACACCTCATTCAACAGCTAGTGATCTACCGTCCTGTAGGTTTTCACTCCAACCCTAACAAAGCACACCTCATTCAACAGCTAGAGATCTACCGTCCTGTAGGTTTTCACTCCAACCCTAACAAAGCACTCCTCATTCAACAGCTTGAGACCTACCGTCCTGTAGGTTTTCACTCCAACCCTAACAAAGCACACCCCACTCAACAGCTAGAGATCTACCGTCCTGTAGGTTTTCACTCCAACCCTAACAAAGCACACCTCATCCAACAGCTAGAGATCTACCGTCCTGTAGGTTTTCACTCCAACCCTAACAAAACACACCTCATTCAACAGCTAGAGATCTACCGTCCTGTAGGTTTTCACTCCAACCCTAACAAAGCACACCCCACTCAACAGCTAGAGATCTACCGTCCTGTAGGTTTTCACTCCAACCCTAACAAAACACACCTCATCCAACAGCTAGAGATCTACCGTCCTGTAGGTTTCCACTCCAAACCTAACAAAGCGCACCTCATTCAACAGCTAGAGATCTACCGTCCTGTAGGTTTTCACTCCAACCCTAACAAAGCACACCTCATTCAACAGCTAGAGATGTACCGTCCTGTAGGTTTTCACTCCAACCCTAACAACGCACACCTCATCCAACAGCTAGAGATCTACCGTCCTGTAGGTTTTCACTCCAACCCTAACAAAGCACACCTCATTCAACAGCTAGAGATCTACCGTCCTGTAGGTTTTCACTCCAACCCTAACAAAGCACACCCCATTCAACAGCTAGAGATCTACCGTCCTGTAGGTTTTCACTCCAACTCTAACAAAGCACTCCTCATTCAACAGCTAGAGATCTACCGTCCTGTAGGTTTTCACTCCAACCCTAACAAAGCACACCCCATTCAACAGCTAGAGATCTACCGTCCTGTAGGTTTTCACTCCAACCCTAACAAAGCACACCTCATTCAACAGCTAGAGATCTACCGTCCTGTAGGTTTTCACTCCAACCCTAACAAAGCACACCTCATTCAACAGCTAGAGATGTACCGTCCTGTAGGTTTTCACTCCAACCCTAACAACGCACACCTCATCCAACAGCTAGAGATCTACCGTCCTGTAGGTTTTCACTCCAACCCTAACAAAGCACACCTCATTCAACAGCTAGAGATCTACCGTCCTGTAGGTTTTCACTCCAACCCTAACAAAGCACACCCCATTCAACAGCTAGAGATCTACCGTCCTGTAGGTTTTCACTCCAACTCTAACAAAGCACTCCTCATTCAACAGCTAGAGATCTACCGTCCTGTAGGTTTTCACTCCAACCCTAACAAAGCACACCCCATTCAACAGCTAGAGATCTACCGTCCTGTAGGTTTTCACTCCAACCCTAACAAAGCACACCTCATTCAACAGCTAGAGATCTACCGTCCTGTAGGTTTTCACTCCAACCCTAACAAAGCACACCTCATTCAACAGCTAGAGATCTACCGTCCTGTAGGTTTTCACTCCAACCCTAACAAAGCACACCTCATTCAACAGCTAGAGATCTACCGTCCTGTAGGTTTTCACTCCAACCCTAACAAAGCACACCTCATTCAACAGCTAGAGATCTACCGTCCTGTAGGTTTTCACTCCAACCCTAACAACGCACACCTCATCCAACAGCTAGAGATCTACCGTCCTGTAGGTTTTCACTCCAACCCTAACAAAGCACACCTCATTCAACAGCTAGAGATCTACCGTCCTGTAGGTTTTCACTCCAACCCTAACAAAGCACACCCCATTCAACAGCTAGAGATCTACCGTCCTGTAGGTTTTCACTCCAACTCTAACAAAGCACTCCTCATTCAACAGCTAGAGATCTACCGTCCTGTAGGTTTTCACTCCAACCCTAACAAAGCACACCCCATTCAACAGCTAGAGATCTACCGTCCTGTAGGTTTTCACTCCAACCCTAACAAAGCACACCTCATTCAACAGCTAGAGATCTACCATCCTGTAGGTTTTCACACCAACCCTAACAAAGCACGCCTCATTCAACAGCTAGAGATCTACCATCCTGTAGGTTTTCACTCCAACCCTAACAAAGCACACCTCATTCAACAGCTAGAGATCTACCGTCCTGTAGGTTTTCACTCCAACCCTAACAAAGCACACCTCATTCAACAGCTAGAGATCTACCGTCCTGTAGGTTTTCACTCCAACGCTAACAAAGCACACCTCATTCAACAGCTAGAGATCTACCGTCCTGTAGGTTTTCACTCCAACCCTAACAAAGCACGCCTCATTCAACAGCTAGAGATCTACCGTCCTGTAGGTTTTCACTCCAACCCTAACAAAGCACACCTCATCCAACAGCTAGAGATCTACCGTCCTGTAGGTTTTCACTCCAACCCTAACAAAGCACGCCTCATTCAACAGCTAGAGATCTACCGTCCTGTAGGTTTTCACTCCAACCCTAACAAAGCACACCTCATCCAACAGCTAGAGATCTACCGTCCTGTAGGTTTTCACTCCAACCCTAACAAAGCACACCCCACTCAACAGCTAGAGATCTACCGTCCTGTAGGTTTTCACTCCAACCCTAACAAAGCACTCCTCATCCAACAGCTAGAGATCTACCGTCCTGTAGGTTTTCACTCCAACCCTAACAAAGCACACCCCACTCAACAGTTGGGGATCTATTTGAGCTGCTATAGTAGTAGAATCAGTGTTGGAATGAAAACCTTCAGGGCGGTAGATCTCCAGGAACAGGGTTGGGGACCACTGGCGTAGAGGCTTTTTCCTTACATCAATTGGGTGCCCTCGTTGACTTTGAAGGCAAGGTCAATATCAATCATTGCTTCATGGTTATGAGCGATCATCCTCAACCCTCATGTTAAAGAATGTCTCTCCTGCAGCGAGGGCCGTCTTTCAACATCACAATTTCCATGCCCGCAGAGTAATCGCCCAATCGATTCAAGCATTTACGCCACATTCTGGATTGATAAATAAATGCCTTTTCCATGGATCAAGTTCTTCAAATCGGGACTGACATAACTGTGCTACTGAAATGCCATCTTTCAAGAGCAAAAAAATCAATAAATAATGATATCCACTGACAAACAGCCCAAACATATACAACAAAAATATGTTATTAATATCCCAATAATGAGCATATTTTGTACAGGGCAGGCTCGTTCTCAAGCTGAAACAAACAAAAATCTGCTTAGTGAGGAAGAGGGGCAGACAGAAACTTTTTAAAAAAATGAAGTTTTCATTTGAAAGTTTTTTTTTTTCTTTTTTTCTTGGAACTGTGCTCCGATTAAGTCAGTTCAAAACACATTAGCTGCAGTTTTGATCAAAGAAATTAAATAAATAAATCTTTCACTTTCTCAAGTAAGCTGTAATACTTGGAAGTTGCTGTTAAAGCCTGAATTATTAACCAGTCGGCCTGTGAAACTGCAGGGGTGCAGCGGGAAGTTCCAAAGTTCATCTTTTTTTGATAGTCTGTCATTATACCAAGTAGCAGAATAAGAATTAGAAGAAGGATAAGAAGAAGAAGAAGAAGAAGAAGAAGAAGAAGAAGAAGAAGAAGAAGAAGAAGAAGGTTTTCTAAAAATGGAAAAGCGTGTAATTAATATGAATTTTAGTTTCCTTGATGGTTTTTGAATTCACTGTTATTGACTGTGAAAAGGATGTACACTGGTATTCAGAACGATAAAAGGCATACAATTATGGTCAGAATTTAATGGTATTTTTAATGGAAATTTAAATAATTTAACTATGTGAAACATTCATATATTAGTGACTCTACATGTAGTGCATTTGTATTAGCCTACTAAAATGTGGCAATGTCAGTGGATAATTGGATTCCAGTGAAATAATATACGGCTAGTTCACTCTCCTGTGTGTTTTCCTAGATTCTCCCAAGAGGAGGGAGAGTAGACCCTGTACTGTAGTTAGATTAGCAGTAGGAAATGACGTGCTCTCCTCACAAAAGACTTGTAAATTAGCTTACGGGTGCTGTAGCCCAGGGAGAATTCAATAAGAAAAGAAACCTGGCAGCAATCTCCAATATAATCTTAATAGCAGCAGTAACTTGGGTGTGTTTCGGCTACAAAGCCTTTATCAGCAACTGATGTAGCTCTGTAGTTAGATTGGATTTGGAACGTGGGGGGACTTTTTTTTTTTGTAAATTTATTTATATTTTTGTGTTGTATTTCATTTCTGTGCTCCACTGGTCCCTGTGTGTCAAACTATCACAGGCCAACCTGCATGTTAGAGCTGATCTGGGCCCCTTGTGTCCTTCCCACCACCAGGGGGCAGTGTTGAGCACTATTTTCACATAGGCAACCATGAGTGCACTGGCCCTCAGCCTCAAGACTACCAGTTTTGGGGAGAAACTGTCTGAAAATATTCAGTAAGCTGACTTTTCCGGAAAAAAAATAAATAACTGGATATAACGGCAGACCATGGGTTGCTTTAGCCAGCTATTTTAAACATTCATGTCTGCTGCTTCGGATTTAGAGATTAAAAGATCACTGCAAGAATGCACGCATTACATAATTTTGGCGCCTTTACCACTTCAGTGTCTAATAAATAATTCAGGTTACCAGAACATCTTTGTTTTGAATCACAATTTTTTTAAAATGTTGAAACAGTGGCAGACAGTCGGCCTTCTCTTTCTCTGCCAAGATCCTTGAGTGCACGGCACTTTACTGTACAGTAGGACCCCAAAATCAACAGTGTACTGAACAATAGCATCCAACTAAATCCCTGAAAGAAATGTTGTGTGTTTGCCCCCCCACCCCATCCTTCTCCTCTCCCTGCTGGCTGGCGTTCCATTTCCAAGAAAGAATCTTCCGGAATAGTTGACCTATTGTGGACAACAGCGAAGACAGAGGTGAAATAGCACACCCTGCTAGCACAAAGTATTCTCACATTTGAAATGATTAACCGAGAGAGAAAAGGGTAGAGCGAGAGAAAGAGACAGCGAGAGAGAGACAGAAAGAGAGAGAGAGTCTGAAAAGAAAGAGCAAAAACTGTTAGTGTATGTATGACCTGGTGTCAGAGATAAAACCATGGCTGTGGTGTAAAAAAAACAAAACCTGCTGCAGTCCTATCCCACAGGAGAGAGAGCGCACTGAAAGTCCTGCCCCACAGGAGAGAAAATCCTTTTCAACAAATGACTTGTTACCCCCCTAGTGTCACGGAGCTTGTGAAAATGAAGCAAAACATGAAAGAGAAAAATCTTCTCGTGAGGTTTTTTTTCTCTTTTTTTTTTCATACACTGACCCCTTTATGACTCCCCATATATCATAATGCTCAGAACGGTGAAGAGTCCAGAGAAATCAGCTCTCTCACTGCCCTTCATTTAATTATGCATCATTACATATGATTGCTTTAATACCTCAGACTGAACTCTCAATTTATATCCTTTTTAAAGTCTCTTTTTATTATTATTCATTATTAATAAATCCCAATACATCTCTGCTCAGGATATTAAGTTACTCTGATTCTCAGGCCAGAAAATCCAAACAAGGCATGATAAGTCAAGCTATCCTTGTGATCTGATATGGCCAGGAATAAATTACTCTGTTTCTTTGACTTTTTTTTGCTTACACTTAATTTATTTCTCAATTGTCTATTTTATTTATTTTTAATATGTATGGATGAGGTGCTGGCCTTTTGGGTGAGTCTGCCATGTAAAGAAAGGAATAAAGTCAAGGTGCTAGTTTTGGCTTTGCTCGGGTATACCCTGACAAAGGCCGCTCACAACCAAAACACTGGTGCAATTAATTCAGCAATGCGATGTAGAGAGGGGCAGCTTTATTTATTTCTTCATATTTGTGTTTCATGAATGCAAAACATATGAAAAGTGCTGTGCTGTATACATTATTATTATTATTATTGTTAGTAGCAGCAGCAGCAGTAGTAGTAGTAGTAGTATTACTAGTAGTAGTAGTAGTAGCAGCAGCTGCAGTAGTAGTAGTAGCAGCAGTAGTAGTAGCAGCAGTAGTAGTAGTAGCAGTAGTAGTAGTAGTAGTATTACTAGTAGTAGTAGTAGCAGCAGCTGCAGTAGTAGAAGTAGTAGCAGCAGCAGCATTAGTAGTCATAGTAGTAGCAGCAGCAGCAGTAGTAGTAGCAGCAGCAGCAGTAGTAGTAGCAGTAGTAGTAGCAGCAGCAGCATTAGTAGTAGTAGCAGCAGCAGTAGTAGTAGCAGTAGGAGTAGTTGCAGTGGTAATAGTAGTAGTAGGCTAGTGGAGGTAGTAGTAGCAGTAATAGTGGTCAGTAATAGCAATTGTTGTTACTTTTGTTATAACAGTTGCATTGTTGTTATCATTTACAGATTTTATTATTTATTATTTACAGATGCACATTACAGTAATAAGCCCACGCATGGTCTCATACCCACGACCCCTATAGGCAGATTTTGAGAGCATCTGTTCCTCTCAATCACTGCACACATTAAGCAATATATACTGTGAGAGTCTGAGGTACAGAAGTACATCTGTGGTCAGTCGCTGTTCTCTGCAATCACTGTTTTTTTTCAGAGAGGCCAGAAGAGTCACAATAAAGGGCCGTACAGTGTCAAAATAACTGCAAAAACAATGCCCCTTATCAGGCGGAACAGACGCATCTGTCTTTCCCCTAATGCTGTACTCGATATGAGAGAGATACAGAGAGAGAGAAAGAGAGGGAGGGGGAGAGAGAGAGGAGGGGGAGGGCCGGGAGAGCAATTAAAGGTGCAAAATGTTCTGTGATGTTAAGAGCAACCTGTCCCTCTTGTTGCAGAGGGAATTGAATGGAACCTGATAGCAAACACAAACTAAGGGAACAAGGGGAATGAGAGAGACCATAGAAACTAAAATCTCCACAATGGTCGACACACGTTAACCACATCGTAGAAACCAGACTGATTAAACTGGTAGTATCGGGGGTGCTATTTTAGAAACCAAAAGTTTTCAGAATGGCGAGGAGACACATATTAAGTTTAACCACACCGTAGAAACCAGAATTACCAGAATAGTCAGACAGATTAACCACACCATAGAATTACCAAACCACAACCAGAATTACAAAAACGGTAGACTTGGGAGTGCCATTTTCTGTATTTTCAAGCTCTCACCTGTTACCTGTCCCATGTATTTGACTCACATACAGGTGAATCGAATTGGATTGTATAGACCAATGAGATCAATCCAAGCAGCTGTGTAGGGTAAGAGAAGCTGGTAGGTACCTGTTCGTCCCAGCTCGAAACAATGCCGCATGCTCAGGAAATTGGCAACGCCAGGCGCAGACACACACGTCTCGCACATTGTGAGAGCCCAATTGTTTTTCTCTGGCTCCTCGCTCCCTTGTTGGAGATTAATAATTGGTTTCATATTCCTATGAATCAATTGATTGCCCTCGTCTCTCACGTCCTTTAAATCTAGCTCTTCCGGGCCTGGTATAACTATATCACCTCAGCCGGAGGGACGGTGCCCTCACACTCTGTAATTACTTACGGGGGCCTGCTGCAGTGATCAAAAATTATGGTCGGTTATTATTAGCAGATTATTATTCTTTTTTTTTTTTTTACTTCTTGTGCTTCAGAGAGCTGCAAATCCACCCTTATTACTTGAGTCCCCGCTTTGCAAAATTACTTCGGAGTTCGTGCCCTTGAAACAAAAGAGAAAGGGGGGGGGGGGGGGTGCCAATTGGATGGAAATACTTTATTTTCCTCAGAATTCATTTCCTAGGCAGAGAGAGAGAACATTTATAGCTCTGGTCCTGAATCAGTCACAGAAATATTGGTCTGGGACAGTGGTTATGAAGGGAACAAATTGGCCAGTCGACTGAATTATGGAAGCTGAAGTTTTGTAACCCCATCTGTAGACTTATTAAAGTTTAAATGCGTCCCAGGACTTGGGCTAAATCACAGGGAAGACTGTAAGTAATTGGTCTTTGGAATAGATGTGACAGACTGCTTCCCTTGAAATAGGATACAATAACTTTTAACCCCTGACGCCTTTTTTTTTAGGAGAATTCAAAGTAAAAAAAAAAATTATAATATGCAAAATACTCTTGGTCCTCAGCTACAGTCAAAGGTTGTGAGGCAGAAAAGTCAAGATGTTCCACAGGCTGCACGGAACATTCTAGAAGTAATTGGAAAGCACTTTTTTTCCCCCAAAGCCTTGGAGCTCCTGGCGAGAAGGAGAGGTGGATTTACTTTGGGGACGGTCTGTCTGTGCGACCTGAGAGGGAACCGTATTGCAAGGTTTCTTGGGAGAGGGTTTTTCCAGCAGCCCGCCCAGTTTGATGAGCTCACCCCGCAACACAGGCTGCCTCCATTACAACACCACCCCCCCTGCCCCCACAGTGCCCACCTTGACTGAAGAGTTGAGAGACAAGATACCGCATCTTCATTTGCACACACCCCCCCCCCCCCACACACACACACCCTGAAATAAATCCTTCTACAGGCCCCCACTGTTATGTGTGTCAGCTTCAGATCAGCTATAATGTGGAATAGAGGTGACTCCTACAGCCGGATTTTTGCGATTTTGCAGCGGGTTGTTTACACGCACGACTGTGACCGAGTCCCACTGTAGACCGCGCGGGATAGTCGCAAATGTACCTGCCAGATGGCTGCATGGGAAACGGGAGGCCTTCGCACTTCAAATGCAGCGGGGGGGGGGGGGGGGGGGAAGGGAAAAAAAGAAAAGAAAAAAAAACACTGAAAGGGGCGACTGAGCGGAGAGAGGGTAGGACAGTGAGGATAAGAGACCAACTAACTCTGCTCTGCCCCTGAATTCAATTCCCATTTGGACAGTGGCTTTTCAGCCTCTCCCCGCACCACCATCAGTTGATAAGTAAAGTCGATCTGTTGTTTTCCAAGCAATGAATTGAATTAGGTCACTGCCTGGAGGATTAACACTGGAGTGCTTTGTGCAGAGCCCTGGAGGGTGATGGGATGGGTGGGATGGGTGGGGGGGTTTGGCGGGTTTGTGCGGGGGTTACAGACAGAGCCAAGCAAATTACGTTGACCACAGGGCTTTTTGAAAGCGGTGGATTCAAAGGAGCACAAAACAATTTGAGTCACATTGTCTGCACTTTTAGACACCGGGTGCAATCGCTGCCTTCTTGGGAGTCTCTTGCAAAATGCTGTTATCACATACCCCCCCCCCCCCCCCCCCCCCCTCTCTCTCTCTCCCTCCCTCCCCCATACCCCCATCCCTCCCCCTATTTCTGTACGGAATAAAACATGACAGGAGCTTCTCCGCCTGGTAATCTGCTTTCCCCGCTGTAGTCTCTGCACTGTTTCCACAAATCTTGTAAATGTCAGCGATCCTTAGTTAAGGATGCGGCGCATGTGTGATATAACCAGAGAGCGTAAGCATTTAGCAGACTAATATTGAGTTCTGTGTGTCACTCTTTGACACTCAACTGGCCAAGTATGCAATTTATTTTCATTTGATTGATGAACTGGTCTCTCACTGGTGAAACAGTGAGTGATGAACTAGTCACTCAATATAGTGAAACATTTCACAGGGCTTAACCTTGCTTATTTTATAAAATCACATTTTATACCCAATCTCTCCTTTAGAGCATTCAATTGTATTCACCGCATCATCCCAGCGGTCTGGGGGTGTGCAGGCATGCAGGCACACTCCTCTGAAGCGTGCACTTGTAGCTCCTAGTTTTTTGAGGACCACATGATGACTTGTTTACACCGTAGTGGTGTAAGATCGCTGCGACCGTTTTACCGCTGGTTAATTGAAGTAGCGATTAAGATAAACGAGATGTTTAAAAAGGCAGCAAGGGTGTCGTTCATCACCAGAACTTTATGACAATTTATTGGGAGGAAGAAAAAAAAGGATCGCAAAACACACACGCACACACACAATTAAGCGCCAATGACTACATACGTCTTCATATTTAGATATTGAGAGCTGAAAGTGTGTTTTTTTCCCCCTTTTAAATGAATGATGACATTTCCCTCACTTTAACAGTTAACACAGGGGCAAAGTAGCATCTCACATCAGCGTCCTCAGAAGAAAAGGTGCCATTTTGTGTGAGGAACGAGGAAGGTGTCTAAAACAGCATAACTTCGGGATTGTAAGAGCTAGGTTGTGCTACTGACTCTGACTTATTTGGCTGACCCCTTCACTGAGCCCCTATATAAGCCTGGCAAAGAAAATGAAGGGATTAAACAATGCTCATCAAATGGGGGATTGGCTAGGAGAGAGAAAAAAATATATATATTCCTTTAAAAAAAATAAACAGGGAGATAATTTGTATTAATGGCATATTGCCTGTATGCATTGAAATTTACATAGATACAGATTTTAGAGTACTGTTATGTAAAGGCATTATGCAACATGATTTTAATGTGCATATACTGAATATCAAAACAATGATTAAACTAGGATATAATGAGGACACAATTATTCACATTGTGAATGTAGCCACACTGAGAAAATCCTTTTTTTTTTGCAGGTGGATTTTTGCATTTCACTATCTAGGGCAGGGGTCTTCAACCTTATCCCACAAGGGCCGGTGTGGGTGCGGGCTTTTGTTCCAACCAAGCAGTTGCATACCTGATTCTACTAATCAAGGTCCTTAGCAAAAACTCTAGTGATTGATTAGTAGAATCAGGCGTGTAATTGCTTGGTTGGAACAAAAGCCCGCACCCACACCGGCCCTTGCGGGATAAGGTTGAAGACCCCTGATCTAGGGCCAATGGGTGCGTCCCAATAATCGAAAAATACACCCTCCCTTCCCCGGCTGCGTCCCAATATTCTTCACTCCCCAGCTCCCTTCCTCTACTCCCCGACTACCACTCCTCTCCTACCCGGAAATATGCAAAACTGCCTGAACGTTTTGATTACAAGTATTTGCATGTACAGTATCCAATGTACATGACATTGCAGTTTGCGTCGAGACATTAATTAATATGTAAGCATTAATACATAATTAAGATGTAATCAGCGACATGAGATTAAAACACAAAGATCCGTTTCCGGGGCACGGAGTAGAGGAGTGGTAGTGGAGGAGGAAAGGTGGCATTTTTCGACTATTTGGACGCACCACTAGTATCTCAGGATGGAAATGGCTGACATTATTTTAACCCATAACCTACTGGTACACTGTCCAATACTCCAAATACAGCAGTGGTTTCCAATCACGGTCCTGGGCACCCCTGTGTATGCTGGTTTTCATTCCAACCACAAATTCAATCCCTGAATTTTAACAAGCTGTTAATTTTTCTTAATTAGTCTAGATGCTTTCTGTGTTTTGAGGGAATATTTACCCTTTTAAACATCATGTCAAAAATAGCTATGCATGCCATGAACAATAAATGTCCCATATTCACATTGTGCTTATTGTGCTATATTGCAAACACAAAAAAGAGGTACATTTTTTTACTGATCAAATTTAAGACTGAGGTGAATCAATAAGATCCTAATTGGTGAAAGTATGGCACCTGGCCATTAATACTAACCAGTTTGGTAGATCATGTAGAATTCAGACTCAGCATACGATAATGAGCCACACCTGCATTGTGTTAGTTTAAGGGGGAAAATTATGAAATAACTTAAGTACATGCATTCAACAATCTATTGTAGGCTATTGATTCACCTTCGTCTTTAATTTCATCAGTTAAAAAGAAAATTGCTCTTTTGTGTAGGCTAATTGTTTGAAGTAGGGTATCGCACAATAAGCACAATGTCAACATTGGATTTATATCCCTCATGGCATGTATAGATATTTCTTACATAATGTGCCTTAAAATGGTAAATAATCCCTGTAAACATGAAAAGCATCCAATTAAGAAAATATAACAGCTTGGTAAAATTCTGGTATTTAAATTGTGGTTGGAACAAAAACCAGTATGCGCAGGGGTTCCCCAGGACCGAGTTTGGGAACCATTGAAATACACTGTGGATAGCAAACCCACAACATGCAGATGTTTGCTAGCCAACGTCCTCATGTGAGTAACAACTAAGGAGGAGTAATAAACAGCCAGGCAACAAATACACATTCGTGACTTTTTGCGTCCGCGAAATAGCCATTTCACCATTCTCTTATAAAAGAAGACAGAACCACGAACACAAATTCTAGTCTATCCCTTTAAAAGTCTGAAGGCCGGAAGTAGGCGGTCTGTATGTTGGACCAGAGACCAATCCCTGGTTGGACGCATATATTTGGTGACCTCACTTCCGTCGAGCGGTTTCTTTTTCCTCGCTGGCAGCTTTTTTTTGTTCTCAATCGGTTTCCATTTCCAGCCTGCGAGGGAGACGGGAGCCATTAACGTTAACTTAACATCTACCACATAGTTTAATAGCCAGCCGGCCGTATTACAAGTTATTGCGTCGCATGAGAAATAACAGTGGACCACTTGCGAAGAGGAGTCTATACAGCTAAGCAGAAATACCGATTTCTTTAATTTTGCCACGTTTTCTCAAGACCGCGAAGGAGAAAGAATAAAAACACAAAATGGAGAACGAGAGCAAATATCTCCCCGAACTACTGGCGGAAAAGGACAGCCTGGACTCTTCCTTCACTCACGCAATGAAACTTTTATCCGCAGGTAAATACCACGGTATTCAAAGTAGCCGATTGGGTTTGTAAAGCGTTCTAACGTTAGTTACTTGTGTCGTGGGCGGTTTTCAGATTGTACAAGTTAAATAAGTGGATTATTTATTTGCTAGAGCTGTCTGCCGGGTGACAAAAGGTTTCCGCGGGAAGCGTTGGCTTCCGCGCGGCTGCTTAGGCTAACGGCTGATTTCGCTTTGTGATTAACTTTGTCCCCCCGATATTTAAACTAACTTAAGCGCAAATTATAGCCACTATCGCTTCACTTTGGTTGTATTATTGTGGCAAAAGTATGAATTTTCCCCCCCACTAATTTCTAGTTAACGTTAAATTGAACACGTTCTCCAAGCTAACGCTGCGCCGTAGTTTTCCGATACGTTAAGGTTTTCTGTAACGTTAATATAACGTTTAGCTAACGCATTTAACATTAAGTCTAGTCGGACATTTTAAACTGGTCCGGTTTGTTATCGGTTTTCTTGGGCCACTTTTCTGTTACTGGAGCTAACGTAACGTTATGCTGCTCGGTAACGAATTGTGTAACGTTAGAGGCATGGAGCCAGTCTTTGTCAACACCATTGTGCTAGCGTTAGCCAGCTGGCTAACTTAACGTTACAGTCGGTTGAACGGTTTTGCAGACGTGGCTAGGTAACTTAATTAGTCGTTTAGCAAGTTAACGTTAACTTATATATTCTGCTAACGTTAAACTTTGGGAGATCTGCGCTCGCAAGCATAAAGCAAACGGCCATTGGTGGCTAACCCTAACGTTAGCTTGAATGTAAAACGTGGCTTCCTGGTCAGATTGGGATAACGTACGTACGCCCATGTGCTCAGTGTGAAATGATTATTTTTTCTGCTGGGTTTTCACCCAAATATTAATATTCTAGTTCTATTTCATAAAAAATGTAAGGTTATCCGAAGTTCCACACTTACCTGTCCCCAAGTTGGGTTACTTTATTTATAATAACGCATTCACGTTAATTAACGTTATACTAAGTGAGCTTGTTCCTTATCATTTGTGGCCCAACTCGTGCGTAAACTGGACTTAACTAGTTTGGCAAGTTGGCTGGGCTAACGTTAGCATTAGCCCCACCGCCCCTCGACTGAGTCACGTTTACAGCAATATTTGATAATATGGATGCTTGGCTACTAGCTAACTTAAATGATTAACTATATTTTGTGATACGTTAGTTTAAGCGGAGACTAATGTTAGAACCAGGTGCGATTAAGCGCAGTTTATTTCCACGCCCTTAATTACCCGACATGCATAACGTTACTCCGGTGGGACTCGTGTTGTAGTCATTTACTCTCCGCTAGATACGTAAGTTAACTACATTTCCCTTACGATGTATTTTGCAGAAATGGAATTTAAGATTATATTCCGTTATGTGATATTAGATTTATTAGATAGTGGGAAGATGCGCACACGCATTTGAATGGCATAATTTTACCCATATTGAAATTTTTTAATTGTGCCCATTGTTTTTACAGTATATTTTAATCGTGTGACCAGTAGTCCTCTGAGCACTTTTCCGGAGCGTTTTGATTTAGGCTCCATTATAATTTGGACCACGTTTATTGAAGTAGCTACTTGGGTTTTTTTTTTTTTTTTTTTTTGTCGTACATAAAGCTTGAAATGAACCATGTAAAATCACCCCCGCCCCCCATTGCAATGATTGTAAACGTGGCGAAACCGTATTCCTCGGAGACTAAGTGTGTTCGCGCTACATCTAACTGGTTGAGGTTAGGGATGGAGTCTGATTCTAAGCCGCATTGTGTCTGGCAGGAAGTCCTGTCGTAAATCACCGTCCCGGAGCCTCAAGGGTGAAGTGAGGATCAGCGCTGTTTCTAATGTGCGCTGGAAAGCAGTACCCCCCCCGCCCCTCGCCGGCCCTCAAACACTTACAGACGCACACCTTCAGTTTGAGAGCTTACCAGGGTCTGATGTCGTCTCAATAACACAATGGCACGTACAGCACTCGAGCGGGCCCAACTCTTCGTTCGTGGTTGCAGTCAAATCTTGAACCCCCTCCAGTTTATCATACGGATTGTATTAGATGAACACGGTCTTTCGCTGTAAAAGTGTCAGGGCTGCTTGTAAACCATTTCTTTCTGTGCAGCCTTTATGCCTGACTGGCAGGCTAGGGTTTTTTTTTTTTTTTTTCAGAAATTGCATGTTTGCACGTTTGAATTATTAATGATCCTATGTAAACTGATCATGTTGACAGAAGTCAGTGAATTAGACCGGCGTCACGGTGGCTTAATTGCTCCTGTCTTGTTTAATGTCTGTGACTGTGCTCCATGGGAATCTCGTGCATGCCTTGAGCCTGACATTAATTGCAAATTGAAAAAAAAAACCCTGAAATTGCCAAAATGACTGGCAAGGCTTGTACTGAATTCTGACTCATGCGTGCGTTCGCACAACACATTTTTTTTCATGTCTTTTTGCTCAATTAACATGGCTTAAGGCAATGCGGCATACACATCCCATTTACAGCACAGCTTTGCTGTCAGGCTCTAGATTTGATTTAGAAGTCACTTAATCTGAATCAGTACAGTCAGTACACACACACACGCGCGGTGGCAGTGGAGCTGCTGTAAGACCGTGTGCCCAGAGGCAGCAGCACTGATTCACTTCAGGACCACCACAACCTTTATTTCTCTTATGTTAAACAGGGAAAATGAAATGTCTACGCACAAAACCACAGCAATAAATTCAGCTCTATTTTTTAAGAAATAGTTTTTTTGTCCCGTCTTGGCTTAAAGATAACAAACTGAAGAAATAAGTTCTGTTCATTTCCAATCAGTTTTTTTAGGAGAATATAATTTGGCCCTTTCCCATTAGATATCAGCATTGTGCCGACAATCAGACATCCTGTACAGTGAGTGATAGGCCATGTGAATTGTTCCTTTGTGCTATCCGATGGGAAAAGTCTTGAGTTTGACACGGTTTCTCTCCCCATCTGAATCCACATCTCCTGTGCAAGGATGTGGTATACAGGACTCATTCTGTGTAGCGCCAATGTAACTGCTGTGGAATGTCTTTCTCAGCCTCTGGCCTGCTCCCTTGCACTTCAATCTTGCTGCATCTCACACTGCCAAAACGGTGCATTTTTAAATTTTCAATACCTAATTGTAATTTTACGGTGCCCGTCCCATGTCTGCACCTGTCTCTTGTCCGTTTGGAAGGGCGCACTCGAGCCTGCGCAGACTCTCAAAAAGCGTGCGTACGGCGAACCAGCCCTTTTTCAGCTGAGCTGCGCAGGCATAGCGGTGGCCGGTGCGTCTGATTGACCGGGGGTGCTGTAACTGAGGTTATGTGAGTGCTGCACACTCGAACCAGCCCTCCCAGGGAAGCACTGGCCAATCACGTGCCACTCCGCTGGACTCCTTGCCCCTCAGTCTGGAGTCCACTGTGTTGTGGGTAGTATCACTGCATGTCTAATGCTTTTTACATGCATACCTTTAGTAGTGCCACCCTTAACACTTCAGTTATGAGTTGCATTGGGATTATTTAAATATATTTTTTTAAACATTGAAACATTATGGCATTGATCATTTCTGCGTTCCATCTTTAGTACACTTGCATGTTTTCAGTATATTTATAATCTACTTCAATTTACTAGTAAAGTACAGATTCGTGGCACTGAAGTGTAGCCATTCCCAAGTTCTGGATCTATAGACTCATTACCCTGACATCACGTACTGGATAGACACCGAATTAAAAATATGCATTGTTAGTTTCATCCTGTTTTCCTTTGATTGTACTGCAGGAATTCCTTCACTTGGGACAGCCTAGGAGTTACTCCATAAACTAATGAAAAGGAACTAGACAGTTTCTGACAAATTGTATAATTTACATTGCTGCAAACCAATTTCCAAAGAATACAACAGCCTGGCTAACTTCCAAGTAGGGAAGTGTTTTTTCCTCTTTTTTTTTTATCTAGACCTCTGCTCCACAAGCTAGGTCCAAACTTCAAACATCCATGGCCTCTTAATCCCAACGTGTTTGTTAGCAGGTAAAGCAGAGAATTTTAAAGTGGGTTTATCACCTGAACATTTTGAATTAGAAAATATCTTGATGCCGTGTAGTTCTTACAAGTGATTGTATGCTTTATAAATTGGTTTGCAGCAATGTAAAATATACAAAATTGGTAGTAAATGGGCTTTAACATGCATAATGGCGGTATGGCCCTTTAATTTCAGTCCCGTGTTGAGAAGCTTGTTGTGCTTTTCTTGTTTTGTTTGCTGTAGGTGGGCCCTGCCAGCTGCTTTGTGTCCAGCGTAGCATTGTTAGCATTGTTAGCGGATACAACTCCTGGCTGAAATGCTTTAAAGTGCTCCAAACATTGCAGTTGCCAGGGTTACCTCTTCTGAAGTACAGATGGGATTTTTGTATCACGTGAAAGTTTTGTTCAGGTAACTTAAGAGAGTCAACTGGTAGGAGTTGACTGCTCGTCTCGTGCTGCGTTAGGTAATGAATCTTTACATTTGGCTACTTGCTTTAAAATATATAGTATAGTATTTGCTTTAAAATATATTCTGGCATGCGATGACTGATGACACGACAGTCCAGCCTCGGCTTGGTGTGTCCTTTTTCCACTTCTGCAACCTTTATTACAGTAGTGTGCAGACAAGCGTGCACTACACCCCCAAAGTGGGTAATGTGAAGCCATTCTTTTCACTCCAGTCTGCCAGATGAGATGGACAATGACGTGGGAGATGACATTTTCTCAAGTAGCTTGTGGTGGCCGACTTCGGGTCGCCCCGGTTGACTAAACCGGTGGCGTTGATTGTGCACAATAAGGCAATGATGCGGACGTCCTGTTGACAGAAGCCCCTCTGTTCCCTGGATCACACAACGGCCAATCGCATGCTGCCCCTCAGGCCTGCGAGCCGTAGTCTGCACTGGGGCGCCTCACCTCTTATTTTAAATGTTACTAAAAACCTAAAAGTTAAACCTTCCAGCGAATTGGAGCTAAAATGCTGAAAGCACCAGCAGCACTTTGTCCCCTGTCCTGTAGGCTTCAAATGATCTTTGTGAAGTGTTAAACTTTGAGCTGAACTTCTTTACCAGCTTGTGAAGATGAAAGCCGGCTTTCTCGGTGCCTTTCAGAGTGTTTATTTAGCTGCTCTTGCTCAGATTCACTGAAGTGTCTACCCAGCCTCCCCTGATGTTTCTGAAGGGTAAAAAGTTTCTGCAGTTAGGGCCCAGTTGGAGGAATTTGGGAGTCTTAAAACAGCATGCTTCTCATGTGGGCATTACAGCTGGTGCAATGCAGCAGAGAACCATTCGTCCAGTCCTGTCCGTAGGAAAGGGTAACTGAATTTATGGTTAAAATGGTTTGAACGCAAGTCTTCAGTTGCGCATTGTGGGTCATGCCCTGCTGGTATGGAAGGCGCGTGTGTAGTACATCACTGAGGTTTATGTGGTGACAGAGGCGGGTGATCTTGGATCAGATGTTCTTAGTTGCGCAAGGTTCATGTGACCTCCCCGGCTGGGAAGAATAGGCGTTCGTGCCCACTCGGGAAATTCATGTATTTATAGTGTCAACAGATGCTCTTTGTTTTCTGCACGGGGAGAAAGGGGCGCGGCCTGCCCTTGTGGGGAGGATTGGGGGGCTTGTAGCATTTCAGATACTGTGGTTGACTAATTGCAGTGGGGTCTTGTCAAAAGGTGAAGGACTGCCTTTAAGGCACTGTGGTATTATGCAGAACCTTGGAGTCCATAAACAAGACTCTTTAGCCAGTTTTATTAAACGTTACGTGAGACTGTTTTCTGCCGTTAAAAAAAACTTCACAAATGCCTGAGGTTCATATAAATGGCAGCAAAATTCTGGTGCGACACATACATTTCGCGAGGCACAACCAACCTTGTCGTAAACAGATTTGTGAACTTCATTGATGTTACAATGGCTAGCATAGAATATTCTCGTTGTGAAGACGGCGTTGATTACATTTTTATAGCCATGTCCATCTGATGTGGAATGGAATGTGCATTCTACTCTGAACTTCACTGGCCAGTTTTGTCTTGGTTTCCTGACTTGCTAAGTATCTTCAATTTATGCGATAGTTCATTTGGCTATATGGCTAGGAAACCAATCTAGGAAGATCTGTTTGCCACACAGTGATCAGTTGGCCAGATTCCTTTTGTACCTACATTTTTGTGTTCTGTGACTGGGTAGCCATCTTGTATGTGAACAATCTGAGAAACAAATCTTCTAAAACTGTAAATATAGCTGTCCAGCTATCTTGACTGATTGGAAGCCTAATTTGGTATTCTGGACAGACGGCTGTGCTGTATGACGGTTACGGTACAAGGCACACTGCTGACTGATTGAAATGCTTAGTGTAACTCGGTGCTGTCAGTTCTATAAAATTTGGATAATGGAAAACTCAGATTTTGATTGTCCTCATGAAATGTGAAATGTGTGCGCGCCTGACGGAAATGAAGTCCGATGGGGTGTGATTAAGGAGTGTGGATGACGCCTGATTGCCAAGTGCACTTTAAACCAGACAAACGTGAATTGATGGCTAAGGAAGCGTGGAAATCTTTATCGGCGTAGTTTCTGCCTCCGTACACGCATCACGACGATGTCAGTCTCGCCGGCTTCAGTCCTCCCTATTGCTTAAAGTTAAGGGTCGGATTTGGGTCTGCGTCTCAATTAATGGCAGTCAGGCTCACAGCGTGGTTACATTGGCTCTCACGCGCTTACCGCCAGACCTGCCCCGGGCCGTTACCCTTTTCAGCCCTCAGAGAGCGTGATGTTCAGGCTTCTGAATTTATCATTTCAGCCCTGCAAGGTCTTACATGGGCAGGTATTTTGTGGGTGGAGATTAGGTGTAGGTCCAGACCTTGAGTTCCTTTGCAGGTTATAAAGGTTTTGCCCTGCGGTTTGTCATCACCAAGGGTCCGGGTTAATTTCATTTGGGGGGGCGGGGTGCCTGGATTTCTATAGTCTGTTTTCAGTGATGTGTTGCCTCCCACCCTTTTATTTTCCCAATAATCTGGGAAGCACTAATTTTCGGATATGAACCGTAACACTTCTAAGACGTAAGTGCATGTATCAAGAGCTTCTGGCCTCTTACAGCGATGCATGGAAAGCGTGCTCTGCAATAAGACCCAAATACCCGACCTGGTTGTATAGCAGATCATTTTAGCCAAAGCAAAAATGAAGTGCATTTAACATGGCGAGCGAACGGCAGCAGAACTAGAGACGGGTAGTGTTGCAGTCAAATGAGAGCTGCTGTTAACGTGCATGCCTCAGGGCCTTCTAAATAAATGGGTGCATTTTTAGACCCGTTTAGTGTTGAATCAGGATTTCCCCACTAATTGGGAGAGGGGGGGGGGGAATGGCTTCCCTGGCAGGTATTTTGAGGACAGTTGAGTTTTGGAGGGAGGAGCTTTTTTTATGTTGTGCAGCATTGGTTTTTACTCCTGAGATATTGATTGATTTGCTTTAAGGGGAGTAGGCTTTTGTGTTGTATTCAGGTGACAAAGCTGCCCATGTATAGCGTCTTTCTGAAATGCAAGCTTGTTTTGGGGGGGGGGTGATCCCCCTCAGCAAAACGCCATACCCAACTTACCCCCCCTTGTGTTCCCTGTGTACAGAGATTGGAAGGATTCAGAAAGGTGAGTCTAAGAAAGACGAGGATGATACTTACCTGGACCTGTTCACCATGAAGAACATCAAAGTGAAGGAAAGGGTGCTGATTCCTGTCAAGCAGTACCCAAAGGTGAGTGAAGGGGGCGCCATTTCCCAATGCTGTTTTTTATTTACATTTTTTTATTTTTTATCTCCCACCCCACTGACCTTCAGTAAAAACAATGGCTGTATCAGTGATCACTAATGGGAAACATTTTAGTGTAATCAAATGCAAAGATGTTTTAAAGGCAGTGAAAAGGCAGTGCGTGGTCCCTGCTGTTTTTCGGATTTGTTTTTGCTTGGTCATTTCTGTCCTGCTAGAGGGACAGGGATCTGTCAGTAGCCTTAGCAGACCATTCCATAAATGTGTTTTTCACCTTTTTTTGTTGTGTGATGGGTGTTCAGTTCCGTGCAGTTTGATAAACTCTTAGTTTCTCTGTTGCTTGGCGTGCCTTGTCGGAAAAGAGGGCTGGAGCAAACGGGCCTTGAAGGTGCTCCTGGCGCCTCCGTCGTCCCGCACATTCACCTCTGAAGGATTACGCGTGCTTTTCTACTCGCAGCCTCAAAACGCCTGAATTACAGCCGTTTAAAACCCTCCGTCGGCATTTCCACCCGAGCACTTATCAAAAGCCCTCGGGCACAATGGCCTTCTGCTGTTTAATGGTGCCGAGCCGTTAGTCTCGCCACTGTTTTAACGGTGGTCGTCTCTTGCCCTGTCGAGGAGGTGTTAACGGCTCGGCTCGGACGTTAGCGCAAACGTCTCGGACCCTCAACGGTGCCGGATCTGTCTGCGCTGAGCCGTTAGCGTGTCGGTACCGTTTTAATGGTGCTCGGGGCCCACCTGTAGAGATGCTAACTTTCTGGTATGGGTGTTAATGTCATCTCTGCTTGGGGTATCGAGGGGGCGCCCGGAGGTGTCGGGTAGTGTAGATGTCCCCAGATGTCCCTGCCGGACGTGGTGATAACTGTGCTTTTAATAGCCTCGTGAGGAGGGGGGGAGCGCGTGCTGCTCTCCCGCCCTCGTGAGGGATGTCTCGCCTTATGTGCTAATGGGAACCTCCTATGCACTCTGGGTACGTCTGCAGCTAGGACCTGTGGCTGCCTGCTTCAGTGGCTTTCCAAGGTGGCCGTTTTAGGATTTTAGCAGAGTTGAAGGGTAGGTAAACTAAATTGTCTGGTGTCGGTGGGATGTGGGGGGTGGTGGAATTGCAGCCTGTGTGCATGCACCCACCCCCCTCCCCCCCATGTTCTCGCCGTCCCCGGAATGCAGTTTAGTCATGGATTCGATCTGGCTGGCGACAGCTGACACACCGGGCTTAAAGCTCCTGTCCGCCACCACAGCTGAGGGTGGTGAAACGACACCGGTGTTAAATTTCCGATCTCCCATGTTCTGCTCTGCTTCCCAAAGTTCGGCCCAGGACTGCTGGGTTAGGCCACTTTATCCTCCTGCCTGCTCCACGCTAAGACTCCTTAAGGTGAGGCCTCCTGGCACCTCCCTGCCTGTCCTATTTTGATGCCTGCTCCCTTTGAAGCTGGGGGACTGAGGAGGTGCTCAGTTTTCTGGCGGGCGAGAGGTGAGCAGGGGCGCTGAGGAATGTGCTGATGTGTGTGTTTGGCCAGGCTGACTGTAGGTCTGTTGGGGCTGCTGGGTATTGTGGTCTTGTTCAGTACACACACATTACATCTGTCCTCACAGTCCCTGTAGCTTCTCTATACGGAGCCCGCCCCTTCAAAAAGAATGTTCCAGAACAATAGGTGGCCATTCAATAATTATTATTTTTGTTTGCTGTTATTTTGCGTATTGCTGCGTTCTCAACTGTTCCTGCTGGTTTGCAGTGCCTGCTGGTTTTTGGTGCCTGTCGTCGCTTAAGTGCTTAATTCAAGCCATCGATTGGCTAGTCCTCGCGCCTTGTTTCCAAGGCCTAAATTGGCTCCTGAGTGAAAGGAAAGCACAAAATCCTGCAGACACTGCAGCACTGTGGGGACTTGTCCTTGTTTTAGCGGATGATCTGTTGGTGAGATTTCCACCACCATAGTGGTGCCGCTCTGTTCAAATGGTCACTTACCTGTCCAATTTGGGTTGTAAATGAAAGGCAGTCATGAATTCTAGTATTACGGGATTATGCTGCTTTTGGCTCTAAACGGTTTCCTGTTTGCACTGCTATATAGCTTCTGTTCATGTTGTCTGAGGTAGATTTAATCTGATGCCTTTGTCCTGTCCTTGTCGATTCTCCAGCTGAACTAATCTCTCCTCCTGGTTAGATATTCTAAAGTCTACTCTTGAACAAGTTTGCTTCAACATTTGCTTGGTAAATGACCAATTAGATTTTAACTGTTTACGAATACCAAATGCCTGGTATGGTTAAGTTTTAACATTCGTGGTGTGGACCACAATGCACTCTGGTCAAACTACACATACAGATGGGGGGTAAATTTGCGAACTGGCACTTCAAAGATGGACGGGTGCTTTTATTATGAACTTGAACTTACTTTCCTCTCCTGTTTCTCATTCCCTCCAGTTCAACTTTGTGGGCAAAATTCTGGGACCCCAGGGAAACACCATCAAACGCTTGCAAGAGGAGACGGGAGCCAAGATCTCTGTACTGGGGAAAGGGTCTATGCGGGACAAAGCCAAGGTGAGTGACTTCCCGTACCGACACTCGCCTTTCCGCCTGGCAACGCCACCTACTGTAGCAGTGATTGGCTACCCCAGGGATGTGCGCGCTTAGCCATTGGTCAGATCCACCGAAGGTTTCAACCACTTCCCTATGTCTCGTCGCCTTAGACTCATGTTGATGTGATTGGCACTGCTTTTACCAGGCTTGTAGTGAAGAGGTATAAACATGGCACACAAGGCTCTACAGAAGCCCATTTAAACGGGTACGTGTTTCTTTATTTCCCCCCGTTTCATTTCAGGAGGAGGAGCTGAGAAAAGGTGGTGAGCCCAAATACGCGCACCTGTCCATGGACCTGCACGTCTTCATCGAGGTGTTTGCCCCCATACCTGAGGCCTACCTCCGTATGGCCCACGCCATGGAGGAGGTCAAGAAGTTCCTAATCCCGGTAAGTATCTAAAACTCCACTTCCCAGCATTGCTCACTCCAGACGCCCCCACGTCCAGCACCACCCGTCTTGCAGTGCTGCAGTAGCCTTATGCCATTGCGCGGGCATTGAGGAAGTGCCGATTCCCCTTGGTTGAGTTCATTGTTGTTCAAGTCTCAGGATGGATTCCAATCGCTTATTTTATCCGCTGTCTTCTTGTTCCTCACCTGACCCGGAAATCGATAGAGGTTCGCCATCTTTAAAGACATTCCAAACCGCTGAATGCTTCTCGGAGGAGCGTGGAGTGGGGCACGAGCTGGCTCCCGGAGGATGCTTCAGTGAGGAAACGCAAGAGTAGCCTTTGCTGAAGCCTTTTCTCGGAACGTGTGACGAGTCAAATGCAATTTTCCCGTTCCTTTCCGCTTATTATAAAGCACTAATCCATAATGACACATTCTTTATAACTAACAAAAGCACTGTTTATTCATGGAAAAATAAGCATTATAGTTAAGCAAGTACGCATAATATGATGCTGAAGCTTGATTGAGCAAGGACGTTCTAAAGGAAATGATGGGGACAATGAGTTGTGTGCAGTTGCAGAGTAGAAGGGTGTGGCTTTAAAGGGAGTGTAGATGCCAGCGGGCTATTCCACAAAGCGGGTGTAGAGTAAAACCCGGAATCCTCCCGAATCCGGAACATTGGCTAAATGGTAAAAAGATCCGTTCCAGGTTTTACTCGGTGCTGTTATCCAGCTAACTCGGATAATCCTGCCTTGTGGTACAGGCCCTTGGTGTACATGACTAATACACCCATTTGGCAGCTTTGCAGGTGTCCCATTAATCACTTGGCAAAAGGCCTTTGCTAGCACGGCGCTAAGCGTCGGACACTGGGCGGTTGCCTTGGAAAAGCTGCCCGCTGTGTCCTGAGTCAGTCATTGGTGCTCTGTGCGCCGCGGGAGTTGCTCATTGGTGCTCGGTGCACAGCGGTCTCCCCTGGTTTGACAGGTGGAGCCTTTTATTAGCCGCCTGGGAGCGGTCTGTGACCGCTGAGCTGACGGGAGAGCAGGAAGTACGGTCTCACTCACTGACCATATGAGCCTCAATTAAGCGTCCGCACACTGAACCGGGGGGGATTTAAGCGCGCAAAGCATTAAAGGAAACGGCCTTTTTAAAAAAAATTTATAATGACATGCTGCATTGCCTGGAAAGGCACCCAATCAACCGCTTTGCCTTCCCTGCCGTTTCCACGACCACTTTGGAGGGCATGAAATGCGTATAAAGTGCCTGTTGCTGCCAATTATCCGTCTTTGGATTATGAAGGTTAGCAGAAAGTCGCCGCCGCCTACAGCTGCTGCCTGTTAGACTCGATTCCGTCTGTGCTCGGTCCGTTTAATGAGGCACCTTTTATTTTAGGAGAACGTCGCTAACTTTAATTTCCGTTCCTCTACACTTGCGGAAATTAAATGGAAATGAGTAGGAAGGTTGGGAGGAAAAGTACCGCCGGTCTGTTTCGGCGTCGACTGCCTGAAATGTAATGGACATTTTTTATTTATTTATTTTTTTTAAATCGACGTGCAACGTTGTTGCATGGCAAGGCATAGTAGCACTCAAGCTGCGGGCCTTTTAGTTGGGCTGCAGTGTCTCTCTCCGTGCTGCTCTCTGAGGGTGTCCTTAATCCTGAATGCCTTCTGTGGGCATTCTGTTCACCGTCTGCTGTACGTCATTTCACTCCACTCATCTTTTTTTTTCTTTTCTTTTCTTTTTTTTTTTTGCTCGCTTCCTTTCTCCATCGCTCCCCCTCTGCTCCCCTTCTTCCTGTGTCTCATGCAGTCTTTTTCTGTCGCTCTGTTTTCTCTCCCTCTTTCTGTCATCACACCTTCCCCCCCCTCTCTCTGTCATTGCTCCCCCTCTTTTCCCATGTCACATTGCAGGCTTTCTGTTGCTCCCTTGGTTCTCTCTCTCTCTCGTTATCACTCCCCCTCTTCTGTGACCTTGTCCCCTCCCGTTTCGTTCTCCAGTTCCTTCGCATTAGTCCATTGCGTGTTTTGAAGTCTTTGCCTTATGCCTTGAATACAGGGTAAAATGTAACCCCCCTCCACCCCTCTCGGGGGCGGTGCTGTACCCGTGGCACAATTTAAAACACTCCCACCCCCCTGTTTCCGCTTTAAAGCAGGACATGATGGACGACATCAGCCAGGAGCAGTTCATGGAGATGAGCTACCTGAACGGCGGCCAGGAGGGCGGGTCCAGAGGCCGCGGAGGCCCCCCAGGCAGGGGCCGTGGTGGACCCCCACCTCCCTCACCCGTTGCCAGGTACAAAACCAAAAAAAAAGTCCAAACTCATTTCACTGAATGAGTCACCAGGATTGGTGTGCTAGGGATGTCTGCTAGTGAAATGAAATTGTGACACATAAGTGACTAATATAAGAAACTAGTCTACTGCTCTGCTGCTGTTCAGAGAAATTATTTCTGTATGAACTGTTATATTTTCCCACACAATAAAATGTAAACCAAGGCAGTAATTATGTTTAATGTCCCATATGCTTGTTTATTGGTACTGAGCCTAAAGTGTGAATCTCCCCCCGCCTCACAGGGGTAGAGGAATGCCCCCTCGAGGTGGGGCCCCGAGGGGTGGCCCGTCCAGAGGAGGGGTGTCCAGGGGAGGGCCTGCTGGCCGAGGCGTACCCCAGTCCCAGCCCTCCAGAGGCGGCGCCGCCAGCAGGGCCAGACCGCCTGCACCCGGCGGTCAGAGGATGTTGCCGCCACAGGCCCACTCCCACGCCCACCAGCACCCGCAGCACCCTGCCCAGCACCAGCACCAGCACCCGCAGCAGCATGCTCAAGCGCCCGAGACCTATGAGGAATACGTAAGTGTCCAGTCACCAGCTACGTGCCGTAGCGTTCTAGCTCCATTGTGATGCAATTACTGTCTCTTTTGTCCCCTTGTTGCCGTAGCGCCCAAGTGGTTGTTGAAGACCCGTTGTTTCCGCATTGCTCTGTCTCCATTATAATGGACATTTTTTCACAAGGGGGGGCTGTGGTTTCGGATGACGTCACAAATGGGTGAACTCTGTAAACATGACGGCTTCTAAGGACACTCGAGTTGCTTGCAAACACTGCCAGGGTATGAACAAGCGATCTTGTGCAATTTGTCAGAATTGTTCCACAAATCGAACAAGATTGCTCATAGAAAACCCTGGCAGTGATTGCAAGCAACTCGAGAAAATGTCCTTAGATGCCACCATGTTTGCAGTGCTTACCCATCCGTGACGTCATCCATCACTACAATACCCTGAAAATGTGAAAGGTCAGTGTGGTTGTTTGCTTTTCCTTGTTACTGTAGTTATGTTGTCATCCTCTTGCTACAATAGTGCCCTTGTACCATTGTCATGTGGCGCTGTCCCCTTGCTACTGTCGTTCCCTAACTCCATTGAAGCGTGATCGGCATTCGCCAAGTATCTTTTCTGAGCCGCAGTTGTCTTTACGCACTAAGCTGACCTGGCTGTTTACTCTCTCTCTCCCTCCAGGCCTACGAGGAGAGCTACGCAGAGCCCGCGTACGAAAGTTACGAAAACTATTACAGCCAAGCCCCTCCGGCGTAAGTCCTCATCATCCTGCCTCCTCCCATGCATTCTGACTGACTACTGTGAGCTTTGAGCTGTGTTTGGCTGGCTAATCAGTTTCATCACGGATTGGGGGGGGGGGGGGGGGAGGGGGGGGTTTAAAGGAAAGAATGTGTGGCTCCTCATGCTGGATTTAAAAATGTTTACATTTTAATTTTCTGGCACAAAATGGCAGTTACCAGTCATCATTCAGTTAATTGGGCTCTGAATTTCATTTTTGCTTTGCACTTCCTGTTGAACAGATGGCTCCATTAGTCACTGTTTTTAACCCTCATGTAAGAAAGAACTATAGAAATTGAATCTCAATTAGGAGGAAATGTGGAGAAAATGTTGTTCTAAGCTTCTTTTTTTTTTTTTTTTAAACATTAGTTCTTAATTTATTTGTAATTCTCATATCACTGAAACAGCTTTAGTTTTTAGTGAACATTTGTAAAGTACTACTTTTTGTGATGACTGTTAGACGGCCATGAACGTGGAGAATGCTACTGTAGGACTAAGGGGCAAAGGGGTTTAAATGAGTTGGCCCAATTTAAGCCTTTCTCCACTGCGCACCCCTGTCTTTACACATTTTTACTGAAGGCCTTAAGCGGTCTGGACCCCGTTTTGCTTTGATCTATTGAACCATGAGCTACAACATTTGCATTTGCACTTGCATTTCAAAGGGGTTCCTTCTGTTGTTCACCCATCAAAAGATTGTAGTTTGTACACTGATTGTGGTGGTTTGTTTTTATTTTATGGTTTTTGATTATTAATGATAGTCAAGTAGTAATAATTGTAACAAGTGTGAATTATTTTTAGACCTTAATTTAACCAGGATGTTCAGTTGAGAACATTCTTATTTACAGTGAGCACCTAGTAATTAATAATAGATAGCCAGTTGAACTTATATTGTATTTTTCCTCTTTCCTCAGAGACACTGAATACTATGACTACGGGCATGGAGAAGCACAGGAAGGATATGAGTCCTATGGTGAGTTCAGCTCCGTGTGCTTGTCAGACGCGTCGGGGTAGAGACGGACTGTGTTGCGTCTCAGTTCCCAGATGGCTGTGTTTGTGTAACGCGGCTGGTTTGCGGCGTAGCGCGCATCACGTGGTGAAACGTCCGTTCTGTCGGCCAGTGAACTCGGAACCCCTCGCTATCCGAACGGCATGTTCCTCCAGCGTCCAGACAGGGTTGCTTCTGTTAATCTGCTGGCAGCTGGACGGCTTGGTGCTCTCTTTGGAAGAGTAGACAAATTCTCAGGGATATGGTGCATTTCCTGTTTATTTTTCCCCCACCAGATTAAGAAGGTTGGATTTTATATATATTTTTTGCAGATGCAGAAGACTTTGGTGTCATAAGCGCACACAAAGCTTTTGCTCTGAGCCAACGGCGGGAGAAAATGCTCGGCAATAAAACCAAATGACTCCTTTCCTCCAGAGACATTTAAGGGGCTGAAAATAAGCATTTAAGAGGGAAAGTTCTGGGGGAAAATCCTGCCACGGTAGAGGGATTGGATTTGTCAGGATTGGATTTGTCATGATTGATTCTGGCCCGGTTTGCTGCTGCTGGGTCTGACGGTTACTTGCATGGCGGTGTGTACAGGAAGTGGAGTTTAGGTTACGAAGCACTGCCAAGCCGATTTGTTCTCTCAGGTTTAGCTAAATAAATAAAAAATAATAATAATAAATAAAAAGTGAAAAAAATGGACGAGTACTAGCAAAATGACTCCGTTCCTACGCTCGAAAGCAGGGTAATATAGAGCGACCTTTCTGCTAAGTTGCTGAAATGCAGCCTTTTGCGAGCCGTCTTCCTAATACACAATTAAACAGAGCTGTAATGGCAGGCTGCATAATGATTCTTATCGAGGACGTGCAGCGCACCAGTCCAAACGGTGACGTCATGCGTCTGGTTTTTGACCAAGCGCGAACGAATCAGGTTCAGCACTGCCGGTGGGAGTCAAATTAATCCCTGTGATTAACAGATTTTAATTAAAAATACCCCAAGTGTGGAAAATTATGATTCGAAATTTAAGATTCTTGAAAATTGATATGATTTTTGTACGTCTTGACGTTCAAATGAAGTGTCTTAGAAGCTTAAATACGCATTGTTGAATTTGATAATGAGTGAATGTGGTTTTTAAAATGACTAATGTGGAGGAGAGATTTGTTTCTAATGATGGTATTTCCAGCATTGGTGTTACTCAAAGTACTATGCAAAATAATTTAAATTCATACATATTTCCCAGTAATTGGTTTCAGATGCTTTGCGTCTCAACATTGCACAGCAAACAGTCATTTCCATCCCTGAGATGGCTCCTGATTGGCTGGAGTTTGGGGATAGGCCATTGTGGGGGTCGGGCGGTGGTGGGAGTCCATTTCATGTGGAGTGTTCGTTCCTGCAAAGCCAGCGGCGTTGTCTTCTAGACGGGTAGCGTGGACGCTGGCATTCACTCGCTAAACCTGAGACTAGACCGGTGAGGGACTTGGCTCTTTAGTTGCGTTAGTTTCTGTCGCCCAGAACGGACCCAGGGGGAGCGTTACGACTTCACGCTGACTTTCTGCCCTTAATCATTTAATTATTTGATCTGACATTTTCAGTAGACCCATGAGCCAGAGCTGCAGATTGCATAGGTTTCCTTGGTGAACATGCAACTCTTTAAGGTTTAAGGTCACGTGATTAGAATGTTCTCAACTGAACGTTCTAATGCTGGTGTCACCATCGCTACTGGTAATTGAAAGCACGGTCTCAGAATTTTGAAAACATTCCATAAACCCTACTCTTCTTCCAGCTAGCTGTGGTCTGATACAGGAGGGAACATCAGCGTTGGTTTATACATCTGTTATAAATGGTCAGAATAAACTAATGGTTAGAACAGGAAACTGTACCAAAGGCTTTTTCCAAACATGTGGTTCTGTTCTGGCATGTCGCTTGTCCCTGATTTTGACCTTTGTCCCGGGCACTCTGTGTGCGCCCCTCCCTCTCACCCCATAGCTCAGGATGACTGGAACGGGACGCGTGTGGCCAGCGGGGGAAAGGCCCCTCCACCCAGGCAGGCCAAAGGAGGTTACAGGGAGCACCCGTATGGGAGATACTAAAACCAGGCCCCAGAGTGGGCCGTACCGACGAGTGTGTGTTGCCCCGGCAACCATCTGTATCTCCCACCACAGCTCTTGCTTTTAACATCCAGACAAAGTAATTGTCCATCTGTTTTGTGTTTTGTTTAGGTTTTTTTTTTTTTTTTTTTTTTAAATCTTTGGACTTGTTTTTTTTCCCCCCCAATTATTTTAAAATTGGCTTCTGTATGCATTGAGACCATTTGAAAACTTCAGGCAATTTAGGCAACAGTTTGTTTACATGCTTTTAATTTCGTTTTGTCCCCTTCCTGCTTTATTGCACTGTTGACAGTTTGTTAAAACCCTTTTATTTTTTTAAATGGCTGGTTTAACAAAAAAAAAAATCCAGTTTCAAAATGTGGAGAAAAAAAAATCCTTGATCAACTGTATAGTTTAACACCCTGTTAGGTTTGAAAGTTAATTTGTGTTGCTTTAAAAAAAAAAAAGAAAGAAAAAAGGAAAAAAAAATGGTTCCAATAAGTGGCAGTTGCAGCTTCCCATTTAGGCTACATTTCAAAATTCTGTTCAGCATTTTCAGAAATTAAACCTTTAATGTAATCTCCTTTATGTAATATAGGCAACTAGAATTAACCGGGAAGAATGGGGGGGAAAATTGTCAGCACCTTTTCTGTATAAAAATAACTAGTCTTAAACTTTATTTAATTTCATAATATTTTGGATTGACATAGAGTTTTGAAATATAGCCCAACTAGACACTGTTGAGATTGTCCTTAAAGATCCTTTATCCCATTCAAAGCTTTTAATTGGCCCATGTTTTTCCTCTTGGCCAATGGTAGACCACCCTGGTCTTGGAATGCCAGAGATGTTCTTGGTTTTTCCTCCATCCAACCCTATAACTGCATTGAATTTTAATGAATGCAGGCGACCACGCACTGGATGTACTCAGTGGTTCACCATTCTGCCTCTGAATATTGAGATTGCGGTGCATGGTCAGAGCCACCATTTTGGCTCTTGCCATGCACTGGGTGTACTCAATGATTCACCATTCTGGCTCTGAATATTTGGGCTCAGACTTGAAAATCCATCACTCTTGCTGTCTAACTGGGACGGAACAAAACCCAGAAACGTCAGGCCTTGTGCTGTATCAAATTGGCTGTGGGGCTAATGTGTGATGCAGGAGTTACTGCTGTGAGCCGCAGATCAAGTCGGTCCGAAAAGGGTTTGGGACAACATCTCTACAGGGTCTTTTTGTAAAAAGGGACACTGCAGCTAGACCCGGTACTTTGTACATACTTAAAACTTCAAATAACTGTACGTTTCCATATAAAGCTGTACCTTCTCCATAAAAATGCTAGTGCAACTTGTGTAAGCTTGCCTAAATAGGTAACTAAATATCTGTCCAAAAATGTTTTGCAGCAGTTTGTCAATAAAGCCTAGTTTTTTTTCTATCAAACTAAACCTGGTACATTTTCTTTGTTTCTGTTATCCATAAAATAATGAACTGCCATTTTAAATAACATTTAAATAACTCCAGTCTTCCTCAGTCCCGAGTTCCTCAGGGTCTTCAAAGCAGTTAAATCTTAATGATTGCATGTAGAACGAAGACAAAAACGAGCAAAGGATGTTAAGTTGACTGCTCTGAATCATAAGAGCTTATTCTTATCTTTCTCTTTCTTTATTAAAAAAGGACCTAGAGGTAAGACCTTCTACGTCACCTTTAAAATAAACCTGATAGCTTCTATATTAACCAAGGTAATGGATTTCCAAATATCTACATTAAGATTTCGAGAATGCCGTAATGCCTTTGTTTGTATTATTTCTTGTTCTGTTTTATTTTGGTTAAAAAAAATCCCAACGTTAAATGACTGTGATCTTACTACATAATGAAATGTATTTGTTAGTCTTTTTGAAATAACTGAACTTCAACAGCCATTGAAGTTTAGCCTGCAGGGCTTGTACTTGACATTGATGAAAAGTCGCGTTGGCTGCTTTTATTAAAGAAAGTTATCGCAGTGCAGACGAGAGGATGGTTAAACCACAAAAAAAGGTAACGCTAACCCTAAATCTATAATTTAATACAATTTTATATATAAATTGCTAGTACCTGCGTGTGAGTTAAAACTTTTATAGTCATTTCAAAATATACAATTTAAAAATATTCACGCAGTAATAAGTTAAAAAAGAAAAAGAGAAAATTAAATGTAATTGTGTACTAACATTAATATATGCCCCAGAACAGAATGTAATGCAACTCTTGCTAAAAAAGAAAAAATAGCTTTAAATACCAAATCTAGACCAATATATAGACAGTTAACCTGCTTTTTATTTTGCATACTTTTACTGTAAAGGTTAAATGTTGCCTAATGTAATTTTAAAAAAATCAAGTGTAATTTCTCAAAGACAATAATCTTAAGCTTGAGTTGCATGACTTTTGCTGTGTAATGAAAGCCTTGCATGCTGGTGTTTCTTTCCGTTTTCTTTTGTGTGAAATTAAGTGTCGTGTGTTATGCATAGTGACTCGTTTCATTGTGTTCTTCCCCCAGGTAATAACTAATTGATAGTCTGACAATCTCTGGACCTGGAATCAGAACTCTGCTGCTCTCTCCTTTCTCAGGTGGGTGTGGACCAAATAAACCCCACCACCCCCAAAATGTTTCAATTTGTTTGCATTAAAAAAAAAAAAAAAAAAACTTAACAGCAGAAGCTTAACTGAATTTTTGTTTCTGGCTCTTGAATTTTAACGAGGAAAAAGGCGGCTCAGCCCACAAACGGGCGCTGTGCGAAAACGGTGTAGCGTGCAAAATGTTAATGTGTATAGATATTCTTTCAATATGCACAAAGCATTACATTCGAAAGCGTGTCCTTGCTGAGTTTTGTTTTTGGTCTGGCTAACGATGCGCTTTTGCTGTGCCTTACTGCTTAGATTTTGTGTGTGTGCAAACTGTTCAACGGAAAACCGGGCAGAGGCTGTAATAATGAGGCTAGCGAAGGCGCTTGAGTGTAGAAAACCTTAGGCCCCCACCGCTGGAGGCTACTGAAAGGCTTTGATGTGAGCATTGCTCCTAAAATGGCCAAACGTGAGAAGCACAGCCGAGGACACGTAATGACGAGCTTGTGCAGGCAGCGAATGGAGCCCTTTGGCGAGGAGCGAGCTAGCGACCGCCATTACTTCGTATGGGGAATTCTGTGTGGTGTCAGCTGCCGGACATTGAGAGAGATGGAGTAGCAAATTCAGTTCTACAGCTTAAACAAATTTACCTTGCGCTTGATGCACACCGAAGAGAGGGTGTTATGTGAAGGCCGGTTTGTGGCCTTCATGTGAGATGAGTTGGAAACCCAGATTGATTTGTGTTTTTTTCTTTTCTTTTTTTTCCTCAGGTGTAAACTGAAGTGAAGAGGTCTGGAGGGTGAGCTTCCTGTGTTTGGCGAGTGGGGTCTGGCTGGACTGAACCCCCACTACGATCCACGGGAGTCTTCCTCAAATGGGGACCAGGAATACTGGCTCCTGAGTCTGTGCTTTGATTGGCTGTGTCCAGCCCAGTTTGCCTTCTGATTGGGTCTGGCCATAAACCTGTGTGGTCCAGTCTCTTTGGGGAATGTCCTTGAGTTTCTTGTCCAGTCTTTCCTGATTGGTTCTGCCCATAAACTCGTTTGACCCGGTCTGTGATCTGATTGGTTCTTTCGGTAAGCCTTCTCAGCCCGCTCTGGTCTGATTGGTTTTGTCCATTGGTATGTTTGGCCCAGTCTGATCTAATTGGGTCAGGCCCATAAACTTCACTGTCGGTATTTTGATTGGGTCTTGCCATAAGTGTCTTTTCCCCACCCTGTGATCTGATTGGTTCTGGCCATAAGCTTCTCTTCCCAGCCTGTGATCCGATTGGATCTGTCCCTCAGGCTCTGTTCCCGTCTGTGATCTGATTAGTTCTGGCCATTAGCTTCTCTTCCCAGCCTGTGATCCGATTGGATCTGTCCCTCAGGCTCTGTTCCCATCTGTGATCTGATTGGTTCTGGCCATAAGCTTCTCTTCCCAGTCTGTGATCCGATTGGATCTGTCACTCAGACTGTGGTCCAGCCTGTGATCTGAATGGATCTGTCCCTCAGATACTGGTCTAGAGGTGCTGATGTGGAATCTTCTGATGTAACTGACTCGCTTGTTTAACAATCCGTGTGGAGGAAGATGTGTGCGGCCTTTTTTTTTTTTTTTTTAGGCCAGCCTGATCTCACTCAGGGATATCGGGATAGAATTTGAGCTCAAATTGCTGTTCAGATCCCTTTTCTCTCCTGTGGGTTTTTTTTTCTTTAGGCTTATTGATGTTTTTTTAAAATTTATTTAAATTTTTTTTAGATGAAAATGGCATGAGGTTTGTTGCAGGCATCCGATCAATTTGCAACAAATATCACAAATTGTTATGCATGACGATGCTGCATGAGATTCCTGCAACAAAATAAAGTGCTTTTTGTGTGCGTGCGTGTTTCTTTTTCTGGGTTGTCTTGGTGTGTGCCGCCCCCACACTTTGCCCCCCTCACACCCTCTGCTCCCCCGGAGGGGGGGTGGGGGCTCCCCTGATGGAGCGTGTTCTCTCTCACGGCACCGACTGACGCTCGTTCGCTGCTGTGGATCTCGGGGGGGCCATTAGCCGATGGTCCGAGCTGCGTCTGACGGCTCCGCTGGCGTAATGGAATGGGCAGATTCGGGGGGGGGGGGGGGGTTCTTTACTGTTCTACATTATCCTTTAAAAGAACGATTGGGTGGGGGTCTGAATAAATCTCACCACTGCCTCAAAGCGGTCAAACCCCTAATACCACGTGGCTTAGCCTGCTTTTAATACAGAGCACTTAACCCCCTTCAGCAGCAGCTGGTTTTAAGTATTTCAGGCTGAAAATGGCAGTGTTGGCAGAGTGGTGAGGTGTATTGTGGGTATGAGTCATGATGGGTTATGTCACAGCCCCCTGATAATGCTGTGCTCCTAAAGCCCCCCCTCTCTCCCCCCCCCCCCCCCCCCCCCCCTCCTGCATGCCTTGCACGGCCTTATGTCTGGAACACATCAATCTCCCCTGTCTCTCTGCGCTGATCTTGTGTCCGTGAAGGTGATCTTAAGACCCCTCTGCCCCTGAGCTCAGGAGTGCTGCAGTCCCGCCCCCCTCCTGCCTGCTGTACGGATGAGGCTTAACTGCACTGTTGCCCCGGCGACGGGCTCTCAGGGTTCCGTGGCTGTTCCAGAACATGGTTCCCTTGGTACTGTCCAAAGTTTGCCTAAAACGGGGGGGGGGGAAATGCTTGTTCTGTGGATCATGTGTCTTGGGTATTGGTCGACTGTTCATTTTATTTTTTAATACTTTTTTGGGTCAAGGTTGAATGTCATTAAATTACACCCCATTTACTAAAGGAAGACAAATCATTGCTGGCAGTGTATTTGTATTTAGGCTACCTTAAAAATATATTTGTTCAAATAAAGGTTCAAATATTTCAACAAAAAAGAAAAGCTTCCTTTTTCTTGTGTGTTTGTGAATGCTTTTGCCCCCTGAAAGGGTTTTGCTGTCAAGTTCTTTCAAAGATGGGTCCTTTTTAAAGTCTATCCCAAGTCCTCTGGTGCAGCCGTAGAAATGCGGGAATCTGCCGGAGAAAGTTTTCCTTGAGACGCTTTTACTGGTAGATGGAGACGTCCTGAAGGACTGCCGACGCCATTGAAGTCCACTCTCTGTGGGTTTGGCTGCAATCATTAAAATCCAGACGACGCCTTGTGGTGTCCCGCTTGTACGCGCAAGCTTTGAAGATATTCCCCCACTGTGCTCCGACGTGGGGGCGACTTAGAGCTGGCGTTGGCTGTGTATGCTCGACTACTTGCACGCTGCCAGTGGCTAAACCAATCAAACGCAACTTTTTTCCGCTACAAAGGCACTTTTCTGATTACTGCAGGTGAGACGATGTGAAAGGGTATATATGGGAAGTGATATGCATAACCTCTCCTACCTTTTCCTTTTACTCTTAAATAACATTGGAAATAGTGCCTCCTCAGTGCTTTCCTCCGTCTAATTTACAACCTGCAACGTCGGGCCCAGATATCACCTTTGCTTTTGTATGTACAGTAATTTATATTCTGTGCGAAGGAGCAGTTTTGTACTCCCGGCCGTAGACAGAAATCGATAGCGACGTGTGGGCCCATCTCCACGGTGAATGTGCAAGAGGACGGGGTCGGGTTGTGAAGGTGGGCGAAATGTGATCCCTGCAAGATAACGGTGTTGCCAAACTTGTGCGGCTGCACTTTTCCCTCACCACGTTTTAAAACTTAAGCGGCGCCTGCCCTTGCGTCGTTTTTATAGATTGTTGGTCAAATCAAAAAAGGTTAAAGGTTTGTAAACAATTTTTACTTTCTGTGCACTTAAATGTATTCACCTTTAATTTAACCGGGAAGTACCTTGGCACCAACATCTCTCAAGGGAGACTTATAGCTACGATGGCCTGAATTAAGGCTTTGGGTTTGAAAAACAGATTGCAGACCCTCCAACAGTGCCTTCACAGACCTGTTGAAAACCCAGAACTTGCATGATGGCTCTCTGGATAACCGCATGTGGTGATAAATATGTTGTTGCCGTTGTAGAATTCTGCATCGACGTGCCAATCTGGCTTTGTCGCTGCAAGGATTCACATCGGACGTTATGTCCTTTTTTAAATTTTTTATTCTTTGTCTACGTTCTTTAATTTACTCTTGGTGGGTGTACATGGGAGGATATGCTTTGATATATTTTGATGATATTCTTTAGCCCAGTGGTCCCCAATCCCATTCCTGGAGATCTACCGTCCTGTAGGTTTTCACTCCGACCCTAACAAAGCGCTCCTCATTCAACAGCTAGAGATCTACCTTCCTGTAGGTTTTCACTCTAACCCTAACAAAGCGCTCCTCATTCAACAGCTAGAGATCTACCGTCCTGTAGGTTTTCACTCTAACCCTAACAAAGCGCTCCTCATTCAACAGCTAGAGATCTACCGTCCTGTAGGTTTTCACTGCAACCCTAACAAAGCACACCTCATTCAACAGCTAGAGATCTCATTGGGCTGTTTATTGGTAGAATCAGGTGTGCCAATTTGGGGTTGAAATGAAAACTTACAGGACGATGGGTCTCCAGGAACAGGGTTGTGGACCACTTTAGTGTTAGTGTGAACAGAAACCAAGTCATGTATTTTTAACCAGTGTCTAGTGGTACACGATCGCCCAATCAGCAGCCAAGAGTCAGAACTACGCAAACATCCATACAGCATTGTTCCAATTTCAACTTTTCTTTATACTCCCTCTAATGTAGCCCTATTTATGGTTTCACGTCGTCAAACGAAGAGGACAATCCGAAAGGGCCCCTGCACCTCGGATACACGGCTCATAAAAAAAAAAAAAAAAAAAAAGGATCAGCTATCAAAAACAAACTTGGTTAAGCCGATTATGAAACAGTCAGATGGTCTTGAGTGAACCCTTTCATGTGATATCGCCTCGAGCAGGTTCAGACCTTCAAAGCCTTTTTGGTCTGCGAAGGGAAGACATCTTTGAAACGGGGATTCCTTTCAAACCCGATGGCTTTAGAGGCTCAAGCCTTGTAAACAGAAGGAAGTGTGTGTGTGATGGTGGACCTGCGGAGCTGAGGCTGGAGTGTGCAAGGAGCGGCAACTGAGTTTCTGGCTTTAATTAGCCCAATCGTTTATGCGAGATGACATTTTAGCAACATTTTATGAATGACAGTTTAAGACACTCGTGTTCTGATGTTTTACTGCAGTCCATGATTCAACCAACCAGCTTCAGTGTAGGCATACACAGCTCATTGGCTGATTGAGCCAACAAAAACGTGCAAGCACATTGGGCCGAACTGCACATTGAACACACTAAACTTGCAATTTAATTGCAAGTCAAGGGGCCTGTTTGAAAGCAGACTAAGTGGGTTAGCTCTGTCACCTGGAAACCCCCTGCATATGGAACCCATTATGAAGCAAAAACACTGTTCCAGGTTTAGCTTGGCCCTGTTATCCAGCCAACCCCTTTAGTCTGCTTCGTCATACAGGCTCAATGTTAAGGACCAATGCTGATTGAATCCAGGCCAATAAGGACCAGTGTTGATTGAATCCAGAGGGGTGTACTACGAAGCGATTAATAAAGCCCGTGTTCACTTAACAAGTTGATAACCACGTTCGGAGTACCGGTTAAGCCAGATTGCCGTGTTTAGGCTTTCTGCAGCCAGCTAACGCAAAGAAACCCTGGCTATGTTAAGCTTAATTTCTAGTATACCCCCCCAGGCCAATAAAGACCAGTGTTGATTGAATCCAGGCCAATAAGGACCAATGTTGATTGAATCCTGGCCAACAAGGACTAATGTTGATTGAATCCAGGCCAATAAGGACCAATGTTGATTGAATCCAAGCTAATAAGGACCAATGTTGATTGAATCCAGGCCAATAAGGACCAATGTTGATTAAGTCCAAACCAGTGCCCTCAGTGCTGAAATCAGACACAATGGCGGGGGTGCATGTCCCTGATCCAGGAGAGCGATGGGTTCTCATGGCTTTTGTTTTGACCTTAAAAACAGTAACCAATTCGGACCCCAGAAACAAGGCGAGGTAAGTTTTAACGGTGTAATAAACTACCTTAAATAAATGGATTCATTTATTAAATTATTTGTTCTCATAAAGTATTTATAAGATTTAAATTATTTAATTATTGAGTGCTGATTAGCAATAAAACCCAGCACACCCTGGGTACAGAGTTGCAATCTGCACTAGGGGTTACATTACATTACAGGCATTTAGCAGACGCTCTTATCCATTACATTACAGGCATTTAGCAGACGCTCTTATCCAGAACGACTTACACAACTTCTGACATTTATCCATTCATACAACTGGATATATACTGAAGCAAGTAGGTTAAGTACCTTGCTCAATGGTACAACGGCAGTGTCCTACCTGGGAATCGAACCTGCAACCTTTCGGTTACAAAGCCAGTTCCTTAACCATTATACTACACTGCTGATTGGTTCATTCCAATTGCTTATTTTCACTCCTTGCATCCTTTCTTCGCATCCATTCCTCGCTCCTTAGCTCCCCTCAACGGAGGACTCAAGGAAAGGATACAAGGACCAGATACGAGGAGAGAATCAAGGCAACATGCATTAGGCAAATGGAACATCCTTGCTCAAGCGTGAGCGTGATATTATGCTTATGAGCTTAACTATAATGTTTTTTAGCTCATTTTTGTATGCATAAACGTAGCTTTTGTTAGTTATAAAGAATGAGTGTCATTATGGATTAGCGCTTTCTTAATAAATGGAAGGGAACCGTAAAATTGCATTTGTGTAGGGGTGTGCCTGCGATGTGGCAGATGTGGAGAGTGGTGGATAATTTATACACGTCACGCATTACGAGAAATGGCTTTCGCAAAGTCTACACTCGTGTTTCTTCACTGAAGCATCCTTCGGGAGCCTCGTCGTTCCCCACTCCTCGCTCCTCCGAGGAGCATTTCCGGTTTGGAATGTCCTTAAAGATGGCGAACCTGGATCGGTTTCCGGGTCAGACGAGGACCGAGGAGAAGAGTACGGATAAAATAAGCGATTGGAATCCACCCATGGATTAAATCACATTATAATAAAGGGAAAGGAATGGTAAATTTGATTTATGTAAGGGTGTACCTGCTACGTGGCACATCTGGGGAGGTGTGTAATTTACACACGTCACGTGTTCCGAGAAAAGGCTGTCGCAAAGGTTACACTTGTGTGTCCTCGCTCCTCATTCCTCTGAGGAGAATTTAGCGGTTTGCAATGTCCTTAAAGATGGCGAACCTTAATCGATTTCCGGGGCAGGTGAGGACCGAGGCGACGAGGACGGATAAAATAAGCGATTGGAATGAACCCTAGGAATCTGACCCAACTCCGGCCCTATAGGCCTGATCCGTGTACGGGTTTTTGTTCCAACCAATTAGCTTTGTTTTAGTTTTCTGATGGCTCTATGAACTATAAACGCTGGTTCACTCCTGTACTTGAGCACAGTAAAATCTGTAGGGTACACTTGCAGTCTGCAGCTGGTGCTTATACAAATGTCAAAGATATGATTGAGCTAATTAAATAATTAAGAGCAGAAGTTGGCACAAAATCCTGAAGTGGATCGTCCCTTGTTGTGCACCCCTGGTTTAGGCCTGCCACACTAACTTGGTTCTGATTCGTAGAGGAATTAGGAAAAGAACAGTACATATTGGATGCACTTCTGCACACACAGGAAATGTTGATTCCCGCATCTATTTTTTAAATTAATTGCGGCTTTAGCATGTGATTTGTGATTAAGGTTAATCAGCAAGTGTAATGAGGCCATTAGAAATAAGGTTGTGTTAGAAATACGAGACGTTTTTATTAAAATGAGACGGCGGATGAGACTCAGACTGGCACTAAAAACGGCCGTTATTCAGCTCTAACGACGTGCGCAGGATCCCAGCTGAGAAAATGTCTTCCGCTAAAAAATGTGCTTTTTTTCCTGCTTTAATTTTTTATGTCAACCCCCCCGACCCCCCCCCTCCTACGTCCCCATTTTTTTTTCCGCATCACAGGATACAAGATTTCATTAATACTTTTGATAGATCTTTTTTCTGCAGGTAGTTGCAGCAATCTTTTTTAAACAGGGAAGCACTCCAGCTGTGCAGATGTAATACCTCAAGTCAATTACCTTATGTGGTCCATTATTCACTGTTCTATTACCCTTCAGCTCTCAGAGGGATTTGGACTGTCTGTCCTCCCCTCCCCAGGAATTAACCCCCAAGTTTTTTGGATTTGGGGCGCTCTTTAGTGTCCTGCCCGTATCCCTCAGAGGGGTTCTCCATCTGGCTCCCCTAAATCAGTGGTCTGTAAGAGCCGTAAGAAATGGTGATTCACAGCTCTGATGTCATTGGAAGGTGACAGAGTCACAAACCACAGTCTCTTGGAGTATGAGGTACTCGGAGTAACTGAACTAAAATCTGAAGACTGTTTGGCTTTAAATGTTATTTCTGAGTCTTTTGTCCTCAACTGCGGGAAACAGACGTGTGTTCAGCGTGTGTGTTAACACCTTTGTGTCTGACTGCCTTAATCAGTGGCTCCTACATCCATTACCTGGTGACTGTTAGCGGATGTTGGGTTTTTACCTGTGTATGTGTGTTTGTTTGTCTGTTTGTCTTTGGATTTAAAGTTTGAATAAAGATTCTCCTTCATAAGAGGATAAAACAAGAAGTCTTCCCTTTCCAGAATTTTGTCAGTTGAAAACCAGTTGAGTTTTGTCAGTTGCCAACTTCAGTGCTTCAAATACAGGGTCAGCATTTGCTGGGTGACGTATTTATGACCGACCGCTATGGGGAAGCCTTGATTGTTTTCATTACATTAACATTTTAGCATTGGCAGATGGTCTTATTCAGCGTGATGTGGACAATTGTTTTAAAACTTATTTTTACATACAATCCATTCACTCATACCACTGGATATTTACTGAAGTCAGTCAGGTGCCTTACTCAATGGTACAATTGCATTGCCTGGGCATCAAACCTACAACCTCAGACTTGCAAGCCCAGTTCCCTAACCACTATACTACATTGGCACCACATAGCATAGGGCAGTTGGGTTGAGAGATGCCATCTTTGGCAGCAGCCCCACAGACCCCAGATTCCCTTCGTTGCCCTGTCCCAAGGACACGTAACCGGATAGCAGTTACTCAAAAGCGAGACCCAAAATAGCACCTGCCGTGTAATGTGTTCATCTCTCTCTCTCTCCGCCTCTCTCTCTCTTGCCCCCTCTGTCTCTTTCCCTGCCTCTTCTCTCGCTCCCTCCCATTTTCTCTCTTTCTCTCTCACGATTTCTCTCCCATTTCTTTCACTTTTTCCTGCCTCTCCCTTTTTTCTCTCTCTGTCTCTCTTTCTCTCACTCTCCCCTTACCATCTCTCTCTCCCCCTCCCTCCCTGCCGTGTAATGTGTTAATCTCTCTCCGCCTCTCTCTCTTGCCCCTCTCTCTCTTTTTCCCTCTACTTTTTTCTCTCTTGTCCCCTATTTCTCCTTCAGTTTTTTTCTCTATCCCTCCCATTTTCCCTCCTCCTTCCATTTCTTTCACTCTCTCCTGCCCTCCTTTTTTCTCTGTCTTTTTTCACCCTCTGGTTCTCTTTCTCCCTCTCTCCGTACCATCTCTCTCTCTCGTTAAGATTTCAGGCTCTCATTAGCAATTAGCATTGCCCCTCTGAGCACCTGCACGCCCTGTTCCACAGCAGTAATCTCAGGCTCTGTGTACATCATCTTCCATGCTAAGTAGCTGCCGTCTCCGGGGAAAGATTTAGTGCGTTGCTCGGTGACGAGACTCCCCCACTGATCTTGTCCACCTCGCCTGCCGTCCCCGCTTACGTGGACCCGTGGTACGGGACCTTTGCTACAGGACACTCCTATCAGCAGGTTATTGGTGCCTCCCGAAATCTCTCTCGCTTAACTGGAGATAAGTCATTGGAAAGCGACAGAGTAACTGAGCTATCATCTTTGGCTCTAAATTCCATTACTGAGTCCTTTATCCTTAGGAAACAGATGTATATTCAGTGTGTTAACACCTTTGTGTCTGGCTGCCTTCAGAAATGGCTCCTACACCAATTACCTGGCTGCTGGTCAGTTGGAGCTCTGACAGCCATCTTACAGAGGCCTACAGACCTGGTACAAGACAACCCCTATCAACAGGTCACTGGTACCTCCCAAAATCTCTCTCACACAACCAGATGTAGCCTAAATAGAAGACGAAAATACTTGTTGAGTGACTTATGTTTTTGTTTTTTGCAGTGCAGGCAACGCGGTCTCGGCCATTCTCAGCCCGTGTGGTTAATCCAGTGCGGGAATTCTCTGATTCTGACTTTCTTTCCCTCCACTGTCATGATAATCCGCTATCTTTTCATTACACTCTCACCTCTCTCACCTTCTCACAGTCCAACCAAGCGAAAAAAAAAGAGTTCAGTTGCATTTTTTTTAAAAGTCTGAATAAACCAATTACGGTAATCAAAACGGGGCCGCCCGTGAACGACGGTGCCAGCCAGCCCTTATTTTAAGAGCTTATCGGCGTTGTGCGGTGAAATAAATCCACCTTATGCGGGCTTGTGTGCCGTCCCAAGGGGTCCCCTCGTTCCCGTGAGCCGAACCGAACCAAGCCGACACCGTCGGTTTAGCGAGTGAGCCCCTGGCCCCTTTTACCCAGAAGGCCGTGCAGCAGGGGGAGTTAGCGAATTAAATGTTCATTCTCGGTATGTCAGCTAAGTCAATTGTGTTTTGGTTTTCATTTGAATGTTAATAGAGTTTGCATTGCTTGGCGCTACTAGGGTGAAAATCGGCACTCCAGCTTTTAACAAGCGGTGGGGTAGCGACGGACTTGTACAAAAACAAATGGTTGTTTCAAAGCAAGGGGACAGAGACATCTTGGTAATATTAAGAATGGATTGATATGGGAAATGTCAGGACGTGCTCATGCAGCAGTTGGATAATGTGCAAGGAGAAATTTCCAAGTAACATAACAACGATTTGAACAGGCCATTCTGCCCAACAATGCTCGCCCTTTTCTTACCACTGCAGGGTACCCAGTGCTCACCTACAAACTAGATAGTATCAAGCCTGGTCTTGAAAACCCCCAGAGTTTCTGCCTCTACTACATGACCTGGCAAGCTATTCCACACAGCGACTACTCTCTGTGTGAAGAAGTACTTCCTCCTGATGTCTGTGCATGTAAAGAAGCAGCTGTGCAAAGTGGAGAGAGAGAGAGAGAGAGATGGCAGTGAACCAAACCAGAGCTGTATTAAAGGGACACAATTGGCTCTCATCGTGTGTCCCCTCTCACCCAGATGTTTTTGCTTAATTTTTTATTTTTATTAAATATTTTTTTCTGCTTCTGCTGTCTGAACAAATTGATTCACGGCTGGTATCTCCGTCTCCGACTGATTGTCTGGTTTTTTTAATCGATGGGAACTGAGACCATGAACTCCCCCCCCCCCCCAGTGTGCAGCCATATGCTCCGGTCACCGGGGTGGAGGAGAGGGGGGACGTTTTGGCAGTGGACAGCGGGAGCAGGAGTTTGGGGGGCAAAGATTCATGCTCGCTGGGTTATTATTTTAAGAGAGCTGTCTACTCCAGCCAGGGAAGCTGCTCGGGGTCCTAACCCACCAGGGTGGGAAAGGGGCTCATCCGGGCTCATAAATTTCCGCCCGTCTCGCCGTCTCTCCTTAAGGGAGCCGCTCCGCACCTTTGGCGAGGCCAGATGGCGAGGCACGTGTACGGGCCGTCCTGCCAGCCCCGCGGCTCCTGGAGCAGCCGGACTCTGGATTCGGCTGGCGGGGCTGGGAGGGAAGGGGTCCCTCTTTCTGCTCCAGCTGTTGCCTGATCCAGCCAGACAGCTGAACGTCCCACGAGCTTTGCTGACGAGCAGATTGATCTCCAAATACGGCCCAAATTACAGAAATATCAAAATATATTGGTAAATAGATTTTTAACATGCATTGGGCCCCTCTGAGCAGTTGATGGTTAAGTGCCTTACTCAGTGGTTAATTGAGTTAAAGGCAGTTAAAGGAAGATCGTCCCACCATCGGGAGACGAGTGTGCAGGGAAGAGCCGGGACCCTGAAAGAGCAGCTTCTGGTGAGAGGATGCTAAACACGGGCCTGGTTGGATGATGTCATCACTGCCTGGTTATTCAACTAGGTAGGTCAACTGAGAACTCAACCAATCAGTCAATATGGTTTGGGCATGCAAGGCATTGTGTAACCAATCAGATGTAGCCGGGGGGGGGGGGGGGGGGGGTCACCTGCATTCATTAAACCTGATTCATTCAAATGAACCTAGTTACTGTATGTAGTTATAGGTTTGGAGGGAGCGAAAACCAGGGCTGTCTGGCACTCCAGGAACAGGGTTGCCCAGCCCTGCTGTAGACCTACTGTGGGTTGAGGCTTGCCCTGAGAGTCCATTATTGTCAGAGGAAGACTTGCAGGAGTCTGGGTCCACCATATCAGCCATTGGTTTTAATTACTTGCATGATATGTGTTCACGATAGGCAATTGGTTAGTTGATAACACTCCACTCAGAGCTGGAATTTAATGTCTCGATTTTGAGCAAAGGAATGGCACCAATCCCAAATCAATACGGTCCACTTAGGTTTTTTGTATTACAAAGGCACACAAAGGCACGGAAGTTTAATTTTTCCCAAAGACGGCTCACACTGTTGCTTCATGGGTTCGTCGGGTTTTTATTTTTTTAATTTATTTTTTTTAATTTATTTTTTTTAATTTATTTTTTTTGGAGCGAACGGCATCGCAGAGACGAGGGAGAGGTGAGAAGCAAAACGCTCTCATTTCAGAGAAAACAGACGAGATTAACCCGAGTGGCTGAGGAGACGTCTGTGGTGAGAATGCCCCCTCCCTCCCCCGCATGCGTAGGCACCAACACTCAGCCGGTGGATGAAAAGCAGGGTTGCTCACCCCTCCTCACAGAAATGCTTTTCTCCCATCAGGCTCACACTTAGCAGGTGGATATGCTGCCATGGCGATGGTGACAGGCCAAGGATAAGTCTGGGGGGGGGGCCCATTCGCCCTGCCCACGCCCGCTGTGAGAGAGGGGAGAGCCCCAACCTCTGGGACATTACAGCCCATAATTGGGGTTCGTCCAATGAACGGAAGGGATATTAGATAGCCGTAGACATGCCGACCTATTGCTGCTCAGAATGTACATTACATTCCGTTGCATTAATTTAACAGTACTCGCATTGAGACTGGGAGAAGTGATCATACTGGGGGGGTGTAATAGCCATTTGCTTTGAGGTTGCAGAACAGAAGGGTCTGTCCGGGGGGTGTAGTGGGTTTGAATATGAGCGAAGCTATCCAATATGTTCTCCACATGTCTGGATAGAAAAATCCTTTGTGACAATTTTTCCCAGGATTAAGTACCCCAGCTCATAAAAATAACACTCTTGCCGGCCGACAGATACCCCAATCAAATGTGGTTTATTGAAGACCGTAAACGAGGGTCAAGATGGACGATTAAACTGGGATGAAGCATTTATATATATATATATATATACCGTACATTTTTAGGTATTTGGCTCACGTTCTTATCGAAAGCTCCTTTCCGCTGCTGCCATTTACACAGCTTCATATTTACTGAAGTGATTCAGGTTAAGTACCTTTGCTCAAGGGTCCAACGACAAGGCCCCACCTAGGAATCTAACCTGACACATTTCAGTTACAGGCCCATTTACCTAACCAGTATACTGCACTACTGCCCATAAACAGTCACACGGAAAAACTCCAAGAAACATCACTGTGTGTGTGTGTGTCTTTATACTGTTCAAGGCTCTTCATAAAGGTTCACTCCAAAAGGAAACACGATATAGAGTCTGCACACTGCAAATACTGCTCCCGAAATCAATGTTTTTTTTTTTATTCACCACTAACAACGTGATTAAAAAAAGTTCACCCCGCAGTTGGGTCTGTTGTCTGAGTCAGGACCGACTGCCACAGTTGCTTCATCTCTCTCTCCCGTCACTGGAACAGAGATGGCGCTGTAATGCTAATGCGCTGGTCAAAATGGCCGCCCATTACCTGCACATCCTGCGGAGCCTTGCAGGCAATTACGCCGTGAGATCTGAGCCTTGTCTGACTGCCGATGGGTTCCAAGAACGGAGAACGCAAAAGGAGACCAGGCCAGCCATCTTAGTCATTCTCCAGGAATGCAGAATACATTTGTTTGACATTTATTGTAAAAATGTTTATAACAACAATAAAAATGACAAGAAGCCAGATGGATTTTGGCGGTACGAAAGCGCTCAGGAGGGTGGTTTGACAGACTCTGTTTATTAAGTCCAGAGTTTTGTGAGGACCCACACTCTACAGCTCGCGAGAGGTCAAAACCCCATAACCAGTCAGATTTTAATGTGACTGAAACCCCCACGGAAATTGAATATACTGCGATATGCTGAAATAAAAAGATATTTCAACATAAAGATATAAAAAGATATATTTTCCAGATATTCCAACTTCAGAATATGTAATACGAACTATATACCACTTTCAGATATTGCAATGTATTTGTTTGAAAGATTTAGTGCTGTAATATATTTATCTTTGCATTTTGCTAAAAGGCCACATATTTAGAATGTTTTAGAAATTAATATTTAATTTCTGTAAGGGAGGGAAGAGAGGAAGAGAAGGACGGACACAATAATTGCAGCACAAATTATTCAATTATGACTCCATTAATATATTTGTGTTGATTTGTTACCAGGGTACGTTAAAACGTACGTTTTAAACTGGCTACTGACTGTGGACTCCTTAGAGCAGGGGTGCTCAACAAGGGTCAATCTGTTTTGGGATTTTGTACCAATCCGCACTTCCTTATTTGATGTGTGCCAGTTAATTTGTCCTGACGTTTTAGAGTCGTGAGCTACAGTTCAAAACTGTGCAGGCATCCACGATGAAAATGGTTTTACTATGGTCCCATACAGGAGGGAACCCTTATTGGTTGGTGCGCAGCTGTTTAGAAAACAAAGCCAGAATAATTGGTTTGCACATAAAACAGGGCTGTATCCGAATCAACACTCTTCCATACTATTGAGTATATACTTATTTTCAGGTTTTCACTCATAATAGTATGGAGGATATTTCTTGCATACTGCATGTTGCATACTAAACAGTATGCAGTATGCTAGTACACAGAATGCAGTAGATAGGGCACTTATTCAAACGCAGCCTGGGATGTACAGCAGTCTTCCTGGACTCAAATAGCACCCCCTGGTGTAGAGCGCCAGGTCGCGCGCCCAGAGTTTGTACCGCGGAAGGCCCTTTTATTCTGTAAATACTGCACAGGTATTGCTTGGCAGGGGACACAGGATCACAGCATGCAGACACAATCATTCTCTAAAAAAAAAAAAAAAAAACGGAACCCAAACTGATCCAAGCAGTTGGCTCTACTTGAGCTATAAATCAGTATATCCCTGTAAGACCAGTTCGCTGTGGTAGTGATTTGTACTGCTACAATACCAATCCCTTTTCCCATGGTTAGATTTCCTTAACCTTTTCTGCGCAGTGAACCTAAAATGAATTTGAAGCTCTCCCGTAAGACGTGCACGCTAATATAATGTCGCTGAGGTCGAGCCTCGATCATTTTCCAGTGAACGACCCGTGTCTCCCCTTAATCGGGGGCAAACGTTCAAGCGAGTCGTGAATCCGGGTGGACGTTATCTTTTTGTATAACCGTAAATATTTAATGCTCCGTCTCCAACGGTTACAACCCTTTCCTCTTTATGCATTCAGGTTCGCTCCTCGCTTCTGTTTAAGTGACACGACGGGGCGTGTTACAGACCCGGGGGGGGGGGGGGGGGTTTCTGGGGGTGCGTGGGTCGCGCGCTAATGACACGTCTCTTTCTTTGTTCTGTCCCGGCAGTGTATGCCTCTCCGATCCTCTCCGGTTCCTCTCTGAAGACGAGAGGGGGCGGACGGCTGGCGCAACCCCTGTCCTCGTTCGCTGCTCGCGTACGCTTCGCGGCGTGTGACTCGGGGGCCTCTCGCGAGCCGCGCGGAGTTAAGAAGCTTTAGCTGGGAGTCTGGCGGTTTTCCAGCCGGACGCCCTTAATTAAGCCCTGATTGTGATGGAAGGACCCGGCCTTCTTTTCCCGCTCTCTGGGGTGTGACGTTCCGGACTGCGGCCCCCGGGATTCCGAGCCGTCCGTGTTCTGTAAACGGTATTGGAGGGGGGTCGGGAGCCGCAAGATGGGATAAGCTATCGTCGTTGTCAAAAAAATACCTTGACCAAACACTGTGGCCGGGCCAAGTGTGCTCAGATGACCCCGGGTTGGCTCTGTCCTTCGTCTCTTAGTCCCAGTTAATTAACCAAATTAAATAAATATCCGTAATGCAGCAAGTTCTGTCTCTGTACCGCTGAAGCCAAAACGACTCGATCATCACATCATGGCGCACATATTAATGAATATGGAGGGGAATAGCCAAGGACAGTACTGGCGGCGGCGTTCTATGCCTGGACATGCCTCTCTGCGAATATTCATAAACTGTGATTTAGCGGAAACGGTTGCCAACGGGAACCTGCTATGGTCAGGGTTATTAAAATAGCATTAAGACAGATTGTGATGTATCTACACATTGGTGCCAAACAAGGAATGAACTGGCCAACGGCGTTGTTTCACTCTGGTTTGGAATGGAAATGTGACCCTTCTGTCACTTGCAGAGACACACCCCTTGGGTGGGGGGGGGGGGGGGTGTCGTTGTCAAAAACAGATGCGGTAAACCCAGCAGAGTGTTTATTTGTGGTAAGACAGAGAAGGGTATATGCAAAGAAGCAGTTTTTTTTTGAAGAAAATTTAAGGAAATAATAACACAAACTTCACCCTCTCGGAATCCCTGTCCACTGTAGTGAAGACATCTACTGCGAGCAACCCAACATGAAAGGAACAGAGCAGATTGCATGCTGTTTAATAAACGACACGTTTAATATACAGAGATTACATATACATGATGTATTTTAGACATTTAGCAGATGCTCTTATCCAGAGAGACCTACATTGCTTGCATTGCTTTTTAAAACCTCCACGTTGTAGCTGGATCTTTACTGAAGAAATTCAGTTTAAAACCCTTTAAGGGTGTGAGATCACAAACATGCGATTAGAATGTCCTTAACTGAACACTCTAATGCTGATGTAACAATCACTACTGCCTGGTAACTGAACGCACTGGAGTTCTAGAACACTGACTTAGAATAAAAAAAATAAACCTACTATTCAGAGGGTTAAATGCCATGTTCAAGGATGCAATGGCTGTGTCTCATCTCAGAATCAATCCTGCAACTTGTGAGTTTCAAGCCCATTTCCCTGACTGTTATGCTACATCACATTACATCTATAGCACTTAGCAGACGCTCTTATCAAGAGCAGCTCACAGAATGGAAAATGGCCCTTCCTTCAGGAATAAAAAAAGTGCAGCAGTACCAGAGAGGAAGAAACATTCAGCACTTCCATGACCAGTAAGAGACTGTGTCCGAATCGACACCCTTCCATACTATTCAGTATGCTAGTTGAGTACACTGGGCGAGAAAGTAGTTAAGTAGGCAAACTGTTCTCTAAATGGAGTCGACTTAAAATCCCCAGATGATATACTTATTTTCAGATTTCCGCTGATAATAGTATGGAAGATTTTTTTTTTTTCCCACATACTGCATGTCGTGTATTAAACAGTATGCAGTAAACAGTACATAGTGTGTTAGTACACAGGACAGAGGACACAGTAGATAGGTCTCTGATTTGGACAGTATACACTGAATTGGGGTCCTCGTGGGGAATGCCAGGCCGCTGGCACACATGGGGTTGCTGAGCCGATCTACCCGAGCACAATGTTGGGGGACTGTGCTGTAGGGGATGTCACTTCAAACTGCTCCCCTAATGTAACATCTTTAATGACTGCGGTGAGCCAGGACATTAAAACGATGGTCATTAAAGGTCTGACCTGTGGCAGAAAACTGGGGTTCACCCCCAAATCCACAGGAAGTAAATGGAACAAAGATTGATGAAAACAAAAAGAAAGATTATTTTTCTAAGCAGGTGTACATGACATGAATATTAATATTATAATGAACTGAAAAAAAAGCGTTAATTGCATGCAGTCATCGTGCTTTTGAACACCCAAAACTTTATTAATGAGCTGATGTTTCGATATTTCCTCCGTCAAGCTTTCCTGTAGATTTGCAGTGTCCACTTTGAGTGGGTCTCAGACATCACACATTCCTCTCCTCCTCTTTCAAACATCACACATTCCTCTCCTCCTCTTCCTCCTCTTTCAAACATCACACATTCCTCTCCTCCTCTTTCAAACATCACACATTCCTCTCCTCCTCTTCCAAACATCACATCTTCCTCTCCTCCTCTTCCTCATCCTCCTCTTTCAAACATCACACATTCCTCTCCTCCTCTTCCTCCTCTTTCAAACATCACACATTCCTCTCCTCCTCTTTCAGACATCACACATTCCTCTCCTCCTCTTTCAGACATCACACATTCCTCTTCTCCTCTTCCTCCTCTTTCAAACATCACACATTCCTCTCCTCCTCTTTCAAACATCACACATTCCTCTCCTCCTCTTTCAAACATCACACATTCCTCTCCTCCTCTTCCTCATCCTCCTCTTTCAAACATCACACATTCCTTTCCTCCTCTTTCAAACATCACACATTCCTCTCCTCCTCTTTCAAACATCACACATTCCTCTCCTCCTCTTCCTCCTCTTTCAAACATCACACATTCCTCTCCTCCTCTTCCTCCTCTTTCAAACATCACACATTCCTCTCCTCCTTTTCCTCCTCTTTCAAACATCACACATTCCTCTCCTCCTCTTCCTCCTCTTTCAAACATCACACATTCCTCTCCTCCTTTTCCTCCTCTTTCAAACATCACACATTCCTCTCCTCCTCTTCCTCCTCTTTCAAACATCACACATTCCTCTCCTCCTCTTCCTCATCCTCCTCTTTCAAACATCACACATTCCTTTCCTCCTCTTTCAAACATCACACATTCCTTTCCTCCTCTTTCAAACATCACACATTCCTTTCCTCCTCTTTCAAACATCACACATTCCTATCCTCCTCTTCCTCCTCTTTCAAACATCACACATTCCTTTCCTCCTCTTTCAAACATCACACATTCCTCTCCTCCTCTTCCTCCTCTTTCAAACATCACACATTCCTCTCCTTCTCTTCCTCATCCTCCTCTTTCAAACATCACACATTCATCTCCTCCTCTTCCTCATCCTCCTCTTTCAAACATCACACATTCCTCTCCTCCTCTTTCAAACATCACACATTCCTCTCCTCCTCTTCCTCATCCTCCTCTTTCAAACATCACACATTCCTCTCCTTCTCTTCCTCATCCTCCTCTTTCAAACATCACACATTGATCTCCTCCTCTTCCTCATCCTCCTCTTTCAAACATCACACATTCCTCTCCTCATCTTCCTCCTCCTCTCCTCCTCTCTCTCCTTCCTCTTTAAAACATCACACATTCCTCTCTTCCTCTTCTCTCTCCCTCCTCTTTCAAATGTCACACATGTGCATAAGGATGTTTATTTTATCATTTTATTTTATGTTATTTAGCTAAATGAAGAAGGAACAGTACACACATTTATTATTAATAATAATAATAATAATAATAATAATAATAATAATAATAATAATGATAATGATAATATAATAACTGAATTTGTTTAGCACCTTGTGTAGACATCATGCATCACAAAGTGCTTCACAGAACATAAGAATAAAACAAATGGAGCAATCTAACTTAGAGTGCAATAAAATAAATGAATCATAAAAGAAGGTAAAATTATACGGAACATATAATGCGAGAGGAAAAAGTATATGGAATAAAAATAATAAAAGCTAAATAAAAAAGGTACTAATAAAAGACAATAAAATATAAATAACGAAAGCACTGTGAAATGATCATAGACAATGATCCGTAGTTATGTAAAGAGTAAAAAGGAAGGTTTTAAGACGAGATTTAAAAGCGCCCATCTCTTGTGCACTGTGGTAAGCATAACTATAATAATAATCCATAACTTCGGCACATAAAAACAGGAAGCATCCTCTACTGAGAGTTTAACAGTAGGAATATCTACCAGGGTGGTGTTTGCAGAGTGGAGCTATTGCCGAGGCCTGATACACAATATAAAACATTAATGCATTCAGGTGCCGAGCCATTAAGTGTGTTAAATACCAATAAAATAACCTTGAAATCAATTCTTAAATGACATGGGTAACCAGTGCAGAGAAGCTAGAACAGGGGTGATTTGGGGGACTGTTTCTTAGACCCCGTCAATAGGCGAGCAACCGGTTGTGCAATCAGTTCTGAATAAGCTGAAGCTCAATAGATTTTTTTGGGAGACCTGTGCATCGGGAACAGGGCCCTGTGGTCTCGCTTTCATTTTGTTTCTCAGCTGGTAAAAAAAGCTAAGTAGGGCATTCTGGGAGTTGTAGTGTTAATTAAGTAGCATCTTTAACTATGGGTGGACTCCTTTTGACCATTCGGGCTATCGCGCATCACATGGTTTTGTGCATAACTATAGCGGAAAACGCCCGTTCCGTCATGGCGTCCCGGCTTGCAAAACGAGTCCACCCATTGTGACACTAAATCTGAGATCTGAGTCAAAAAGCACCCCCAAAAAAGTTCCTGCTTGAGATTTTGCTTTTGCACTCCTAACGTGGGGTTAACTTGTTCTCGGTCCTGCGGTGGCATGTAGCGGAAAATCCCGCTTGGTGCGCAGAGCCGAGCTGGACAGCCGACAAGGTCGCTCAAGGCCACAATATCAGGTCGCGAGTTGCCGTCAACACAAGTTCAACAGGATTCCTGTGCAATATACGGCACGGCTCGACGACTCAACGAGCAGAGCCAAGTTGGTGTGAAAGAAGGGGAAAGGCATTTCTCTCATAGCCATGGACACTGTCATCTGCCCTGCCTGTCATCTGCACTCTTTAGCTGAAGAAGAAAAACACTTTTTTTTTCTTCCCCTCTCTGTAATTTAGAAGAGGGGCCAGGGGACTGGAGCAGTTACAAATCAGCCCGGCTGCTGTGTGTGTACATGCTTCATAAACCCGCTCCTCGTTTCTATCCAATAACACGGCTCCACTGCCTTTCACTGCCTTTCTCATCTCTTTCCAAGTAGCACTGGCTCTGGCTCTGTGTTTGGTGTGGTGGTTAATTGAAGAATCTGTGTGAGTGTGTGTGTGTGTGTGTGTGTGTGTGTGCTTTTGTATGTGTGTGGCGTAGTGTGGTGAACTGTGAAGAGTCACCCGGCTAATCCATGCGCTGCGTGTGTGTGTGTTTGGTGTGGTGTGGTGAAGTGGTTAATTCGAACAATCTGTGTGTGTGTGTGTGTCTGTGTGCTTTTGTACGCGTCTGATGTAGTGTGGTGAACTGTGATGAGTCTGCCGGCTAATCCATGTGTGTGTGTGTGTGTGTGTGTGTGTGTGAAGTGGTGAGTCTAACTCCGCAGTGCTCTTAATCCACTTGAGCTGTCTGCAGTGGAGAAGCTGGTGTTCTGATTCAATGATCCAATGAGAGGAAAGGAAATAGCGTCTGGCTTCAGTGAGGTTGTGACCACAACAAGGCTGTCTCCTCTCCCGTCGTCACATAATTCTGCTTTTAAAAAAAAAAAAATCATTTGAACATACAAATACAAATGGTATTTCTTCTGTGGTTTAGGAATGACTGTGAAACTACTAGAAACGTATGTATGCACAGTATGTGTCTTTTAAATCCTTTTCCAGGAATTTAAAAGCATTTTCAGTATTTTTTTTGTGAACTTGTAGTATGATTTTCGATTGTGTTGTGCAACTCAGGGTATGCTAACATCACTTTTCTCCTCTATAGTTTGAAAAAAAAAAGAAAAACAATTCTGTTCCGAGGAATTTTGGAACTGCCTTTCTCTCTTTGACTATAAATAGGTTCTGTTTCACCGGAGAAAAGATTTTCGACGGGATGCCATTGTCGAAGCAATTTTCACTCCCGCCTTCTCAATGTGACTTATGTCTGTGAGAAACCCTCGTGTCTAACATCAAGGCAGATAATGGGACAATTTCTGATACATCTGTCATTCAGGTTATTTAACACCGTGTCCCCTGCAATGAATTCAACACAATTTAACAGTGCAGGAAAAAGCTTAGATCACAATTACCCACAATTCCTTGTAACCACCAGGTAATTAGCAATGTTTTGTTATAAAGCTTTTTATCCCTTCTTTCTTTCCAATTTGAAATTACTGCTTGCGCCTCCTGCCTGGTATGGATGGTCGTGAGGCTCAGTGGTATAGAGGGTCGTGAGGCTCAGTGGTATAGAGGGTCGTGAGGCTCAGTGGTATAGAGGGTCGTGAGGCTCAGTGGTATAGAGGGTCGTGAGGCTCAGTGGTATAGAGGGTCGTGAGGCTCAGTGGTATAGAGGGTCGTGAGGCTCAGTGGTATAGAGGGTCGTGAGGCTCAGTGGTATAGAGGGTCGTGAGGCTCAGTGGTATAGAGGGTCGTGAGGCTCAGTGGTATAGAAGGTCGTGAGGCTCAGTGGTATAGAGGGTCGTGAGGCTCAGTGGTATAGAGAGTCGTGAGGCTCAGTGGTATAGAGGGTCGTGAGGCTCAGTGGTATAGAGGGTCGTGAGGCTCAGTGGTATAGAGGGTCGTGAGGCTCAGTGGTATAGAGGGTCGTGAGGCTCAGTGGTATAGAGGGTCGTGAGGCTCAGTGGTATGCAGGGTCGTGAGGCTCAGTGGTATAGAGGGTCGTGAGGCTCAGTGGTATAGAGGGTCGTGAGGCTCAGTGGTATAGAGGGTCGTGAGGCTCAGTGGTATAGAGGGTCGTGAGGCTCAGTGGTATAGAGGGTCGTGAGGCTCAGTGGTATAGAGGGTCGTGAGGCTCAGTGGTATAGAGGGTCGTGAGGCTCAGTGGTATAGAGGGTCGTGAGGCTCAGTGGTATAGAGGGTCGTGAGGCTCAATGGTATAGAGGGTCGTGAGGCTCAGTGGTATAGAGGGTCGTGAGGCTCAGTGGTATAGAGGGTCGTGAGGCTCAGTGGTATAGAGGGTCGTGAGGCTCAGTGGTATAGAGGGTCGTGAGGCTCAGTGGTATAGAGGGTCGTGAGGCTCAGTGGTATAGAGGGTCGTGAGGCTCAGTGGTATGCAGGGTCGTGAGGCTCAGTGGTATAGAGGGTCATGAGGCTCAGTGGTATAGAGGGTCGTGAGGCTCAGTGGTATAGAGGGTCGTGAGGCTCAGTGGTATAGAGGGTCGTGAGGCTCAGTGGTATAGAGGGTCGTGAGGCTCAGTGGTATGCAGGGTCGTGAGGCTCAGTGGTATGGAGGGTAAGGTGGCAGAAGTGATTCTCAAGTTTTTCAGTAGTCTGGCGTTGTGGTGGACTTTGCCAAAAATTATAAAATGGAGAGAGAAAAATGGGGGGTGTTGACCACTGGAAAGCACTAATTATCTAGCCACCCCAAACTCACCCCCCCCCCCCCCACCAAAGAAGGATACATGCAAGGTGTAAGATCAGAAATAGGCTGTGATTAGAATGTTCTTTACTGAACATTCTAATGCTGATGCAATAGTCACTACTGGTAATTGTGAGCAAGGTTAAGTTGCTTAATAAGTAGGCTATGCTTGAATCTTGTACGTTGACATTTTTCCAAACTCAGACGGTTGTTGACAGTTGCCCAGCGCTCACGTAGAGCAGAACGTTAAGTGATTCAAAAATCCGCTCAGTGATCACGCTGAGCATGCTCACCTTGAGCGCTCAGTTACTTAACGCGCCCACTCTTCAAAGGGATATCCGCTAGCGCACTGCCATGGTGACGCTTTGCAGAATGCTAGCGGACCAACAGCTGTGCTACAGGGAGTTATATTTCAAGGCTGAATGAGTGCCTATTACATTTTTTTAATTATTAATGACCCTGTAACATAAATGTGGCGCTAAAACAGCAAAGCACAAAAAAAAGAGGGTCAGATGCGACCAAACCTTGTGTTTCAAAAGCGTTAGCTTTAATACATACTGACAACTCTGCTAGAGCACCTGGGGGTAGATGCAAAAGGCCAGAAGAAGACAAATACGGCGGTAAAAGCGATGCTTTCTAATCCAAAGGCTTCAATTGGGCTCCACATTTTTGTGTAACTTGGCCAAGTCTTCAGAGGTTTTCTGCCCTTCTTTTTCTTGTCATTACTGAACCCCCCCCCCCCCCCCCCCCCCACACACACACACACACACACACACACCTTACACATATTTCAAAAAGAAACCTAAAGCGTGACGCCTCTAGCTTTGTCTTTTTTGCCGGTGAAAATGTGCGTGAAATGCGGAGTGCATTTCGATGGTTTGGGAAGCGGGCGCGTGTCTAAATGAATGACAATGGGGAGCATAGAAACGGCACTAGTGGAAATTAATAAAAAGATAGATGTGCCGTGTAAAACGCACCGCAGTCCGCCATCAACAAGCTACAAGGACTTTGAAAAAAAATAAAAAATAAAAAATCGAGACTGTAGGAGATTGTTCGCCCTCACAGCAGACTAGGGGGGAAAAGGCAAAAAAAAAAAAAACCAGCAGCGTGCCGAGTCGACGGTGTAATGAGAACTCGGCAGAAGACAGACGGCCTCGGAGGATGAAAACAGCTCCTGGCGGGATAAAGTGTGGCTGCTTGCTCGCGCGTGTGTGATCCCCATGGCCGGAGTATTAAAACAAGAAAAGAACAGAAAAGAAAAAGCAAGCAGCCAGGTGTTATTCCACAGCACGGTCCCCTTAGTGCAGTGGAATCTGAATTTTACACACCGGGCTGTCTTTTTCCACCCCCTAAGTGTGGACCTGAGGCCGGCAGGCTAGGGAACGCAGGGAGCCGGCACAAAGTCATGGAGATCTTCACTCTGCCTGGAGCCTGACCTGTGTAGCAAGGTTATTATAGTTTTAGGTTTTTAATTTAGTTTTTTTTTGTTTTTAATTTCACTTTCTAATTTAATTTAGTTTTAGTTAGTTTTCAGTGTGTTTATATTTTTAGTTTAGTTTTAGTTTCTCAGTCAATTTCAGTTTTCGTTTTTCAACCATTACATTACATTACATTTATTTAGCAGACGCTTTTATCCAAAGCGACGTACAGTAAGTGCGTACAGAGACATCATCATCATTACAGAACAGACAAGGCAAAGCACATCCTTTGCATAATGTAGCAGCTATCCCTAGCAATGAACGTTGACTGTAGTTCACAGTAAGCTGTGGGCAAATCAGCAACACCACACTTTCATTCCAAATACTATTATAAACTATACTATTATAAACCATTCCAAATACTATTATAAACTATGCTATTACCGATTTCAGTTTTCGTTTTTATTTTTATTTCAGTTAATAACAGTCAATAGATTGGTTGGGGGAGAGAAAAATAGATATTGGTTTTGAATGTTTCAAATTACACTATATGCAATCCGGATTATCCAAACATAAAAATTTCTGTGCTATTAACAGTCAGGAGGATCAGAAACTAAAACTAAAAAGAATTCATGGTCACTGCATTACAGTTTTAGTTTCGTTTTAGTTTTTAAAGTACCGGTAAATGTTTTTGGGCCCAGTTACATTGGAAAGACATGAGCAAGCGCAGAGCCTGGAGTACAAGTGGCCCGATGCTCTGCTATATGCCAGGGAAACTCAAGTCTGGGGGTGCGTCCCAATACTCGAAAAATGCACCCTCCTTTGCTCCACTACCACCTCCTCTCCTCCTTGCCCCAGAAACGGATCTTTGTGTTTTAATCTAATGTTGCTGATTACATCCTAATTACGTATTAATGGTTACATATTAATTAGTGTCTCGACGCAAACCGCAATGTCAAGTACATTGTATACTGTACATGCAAATAATTGTACTCGAAACGTTCAGGCAGTTTTGCATATTTCCGAGTAGGAGAGGAGTGGTAGTGGGGGAGTGGAGGAAGGGAGGTGGGGAGTGGAGGAAGGGAGGTGGGGAGTGAAGCATATTGGGGCGCACCCCCGGCCCTCAAGGCCAGTACTGCTGTTGGTTTTCATTCCTCCTGTCTAATCAGAGACTGATTTAAACCTGACGCACCAGGTGAGTGCAATCAGTGACACCATTGGACTGTGGACTATCAGGCAGTAAAGAAAACCAGCAGTACTACTGACCTTGAGCACCAGATGTGTGTCCCTGCTATATGCTTTATACATTGGGCTTGTCTGACAAAATATGAAAGTTACAGAAACGTGTGTGTGTGTACTTTTTCCATAGGGCTGTTAACTGATTCAGAATTAATTAGGTAAATTTTTTTTACATTAGTTGAATGAATTGGCAGATTAATTGGGAGGCGTAAAGCCCAGTCATTGCATATGAATATAAATATTCCCTGAAATCCTATCCGAGCTGCGGAGCTGCTTCTAGCTCCCTGTCCTCAGCCATGTTTAATTGGCTGGGCCATTTCATGCAATCCAGACTGACTGCAAATGAGCTGGTTAAGTGCTTTTCTTCTCGATGCACTGAGTGCTGTTGACTTGAAGCCAAGAGACCTGTACAAGCTGTTTTTAAGTTCAATTGAACTCGATCTTCTTGCTTTAAACCAAGAACCCAAATGGATTTTAGCTGGCTACTAATGGCTGCTATGAAATGGTGATTTGCTTGCAGGTGACACTGAAAGGTAGTCACACTACCCTTTACATGAAAAGTAGTCGCACTACCCTTTACACAAAGCAGAGAGTGTACTTTGTTTTTTGTGGTCACTGCAGTTAGCAACAGATCCTGACTTACTGGAGAAATGCTGTCACAACAGGGCCCTGGCTGGCTGAGATAGGACAGAAAGAAACTAGTGTCGGAATATCACACTCACAGAGAGAGAGAGAGAGAGAGAGGGCGCGTCCCAATAGTCTAAAAATGCACTCTCCCTTCCTCCACTACCACCTCCTCTACTCCCTGCCCCACAAACGGATCTTTGTGTTTTAATCTAATGTTGCTGATTACATCTTAATTACATATTAATGGTTACATATTAATTAATGTCTCGATGCAAACCGCAATGTCAGGTACATTGTATACTGTACATGCAAATACTTGTATCGAAACGTTCAGGCAGTTTTGCATACTTCCGGGTAGGAGAGGAGTGGTAGTGGTGGAGTGGAGGAAGGGAGGTGAGGAGTGAAAAATATTGGGACGCAGCCAGAGGGAGGGGGGAGGGAGAGGGTGTCTGGAGTAGGGCATTCTGGGAGTTGTAGTGTTAAATTGGCACTGTGTTCCATGAATATGCCCTTGGTCATGGTATCTTTTTCTCATCTTTGGCATCCTCTTCACACTTCACACCCCAGGATGCCCAATAAAACCGCAGTGGTTCATAGCATGCAAATTTAAATAAATATTCACTGTTAGTAAACCCGCAATCTGAATTTCCTGTTTTATGCAAAGTAGTGATAACCACTGTTCTATGGCTGTGCATAATTTAAGCACGGCAGCGCAGCCTGTTCAATGCTGCATCCGCCCCTGTCATATGCGTGATTTAGCCAAGCCGTCGTTCTCTTCAGAAAGATAACGGAGGCCCAGAGGCCTGTCTCCTTCCTGCTTTCTGTTAACGAGTTCCTTTATTTCTTCCCACAGGAGCACGGACTCACTCGCGTACTTTTTTCTTTGCTGGAGACTCAGTGTGGGTGGAAGTGTGGATGGATACAGGAACGTTGTTGTGGGCGGAGTCTGTGGGACGGGGGACATGGGGGGCGGGGTTCTGACCCCAGCACACCTCAGAGAATGAACTGAGGAAAGAGCTGTAGAAAGAGCTGTAAGAATAATGCTGGAGGCAGTGTGTGTGTGTGTGTGTGTGTGTGTGTGTGTGTGTGTGTGTGAGTGTGTGTGTGTGTTTGTGTGTGTGTGTATGTGTGTGTGTGCTTTTATTAGAAAAGAAACAGAGATTTTATCTTCCCACCCTCCTTCCCTGCTACTTCCCCCTCTCACTAACATAATTCTCTCTCTCTATCTCATTCACTAAAGCTGCATTCCCCTCCGAATGCAGGCTTGTAAACTCTCGCCACTTCAGCCCACTGAATCATCACTGTGACCACTGTAGCAGCCTAATGTCCCTGTAATAACTGGGTTTTGAAAATGGGAACCAAATCCACCCCCCCCCCCCCCCTCCTTCAATCTTTATAGCTTTTAATATATATATATATATATATATAACCCTCATGATAGGGCCCCCCTGGATGCCTTTGAGCCTAGGTCCCTGGATCAGAAAAGGTTGAAGACCCCTGGTCTAGATAATATTTTACTTTGATACGCTCTCCTCTGACCTGCTCACCATTACACTCATTTGAAGTCAAAGATCAGATTATTAAAATTAAAAAAAATCTAATTAATTGCTGGAGCTCTGTTTTTCAAAACGTGACAGAATCACCCAGCTAGGTTGTCAACAACATCCACAACGTACCCTTTTTTTGTTACAATGTTAGTTCACACAATAAATGTTTTAGCAGCAATTAGCCAGCACATTACCTGTCTGAATTGATGGATAAATGTTGGAATTTGCATGACAGCATATTCCCTACCCAGCGTCCAATTACCTGAGCGCATATTTAACATTATAATTACTTTCATTATAGGGTTGCTATGAATGTTTATTCATGGTAATAAGAGGAGTGTTTTGAGAATGTTAATGAATAAATTGTCACTTTCTCCAAATTGTTACTTTGCCAAAGATTATGTATTTATTTCTTTATTTATTTATTTTTCTCATGGACAGCAGACAGTCTTCCCACTTTTGTTTAGATAGGAGGAAAGCAGAGAAAGGTAACGATTGAGATGGGATTACAGTACAGAGAGTACATCGCAAGAAATCTAACTTCCCACCAGACCCTATTAAGATTGCAGACAGAACATATTTTTCGCTCTTAAAAAAACGAAACATAAAACCTTATCAATTTAAGTGCTTTCAACATAAGTCAGTCTCCTGCATGTGTTGGAGGCCGGGTGTTGTAGGAGAGTGTCTATAGACTAGTGTCGCTCACTAAACATGGGTACGCCTAATTCTAAAGCTAGACTATGTGCAGGTTAGAGGCTCGGAATCTAATAGGGGTTTGCATGGAACGCTTATTGCAGGCCCACTGACTTGAGTGGGTGGGGGTGGGGGTGGGGGGGGGCACGGCTCTTGTGTTGAGAGAACCTGAAGAAAGGCAAGTTTTGGAAATAAATGGCTCAGCGACGGTGCGTGGTGCGACTGCCTCCATTTTTCCCTGCCCACTTGTCCCCGGGAGGTTTCTCCTAAAAGCCATTTCTGATTTCCAGCGGGCTTTTAAGCGATTTCCTCGCACAAAGCAAGAAGCTCCCCCGCTGTACTCGATGGTAATGGTTATGAAAGATAATGTTAAGTGGATATACAGCATACAACAGTTCACTTCACAGCAAGCCGTTCGTCTTTGCCCTTTGTGGAAAATTCTACTTTTCACTGAAGTGCATTTTTTAAAAGTGGAAACCTTTTCCGCACACGAGCGGTCCTCCGAGCTCGACAGGGCTTCCTCCCAAGGACTCCTTACACTCCTCACACTCCTCCCAGGACTAACTTCTTTTGGGATAAAGTAGTGGTAAACAACACAGTATTACCATTACAGTATGGCAGTGATTTAAAATCTTTTTTTTTTTTTTACTCTCATGTAGAAAATATTTGTCAGGGTGCAGAAGGGACTCAGGCGCAGACAGCATGTGAAAATAAACCAAAGCTTATTGTGGTGAAAAACCAGGGATAAGGCAAAGACGCAACCAGGGTGCAGGCAGAGGTCAAACCAGGAAGTCACGGCAAAAGTATAAAATCACAATCCAAAGGCAGGAAACAGGAAACAGGAAACAGGCAAAAGGTTGAACAGGCAGCAGGTAGCAGGGGAAAAAGGCTTGTAGCGAAACAGAGAAGAATCTACTGAGACGAACTGGAACTCAGAGTGGAACTTAAATACACAGAACTAACGAGCAAACGAGAAACAGGTGAACAGCAGGGCAGGTGAAACACATAGGTAATCAGGAGCTGAGACGGAAGGCTAGGCGGACACAACGGGGAAGTGAAAACAACAGCACATGGATGGGAGATGGAAAACGAAAACACACAAACGAAACCGAACATGACCGAAACTAAAGTAACAGAAAAAACACATAACAGATTCACATACTGACAATATTAGCTTGTTTTAACAAAATTAAAAAAGTTAAATTGTCTTTTCCCAATGGCAAATCTTAAACTGAGTAAAACTGTCTCACCTCATTGGCATTTCTTTAATTTAGCTAAAAAAAGTAATAGAAATAACATTTGAAGTAAAAATATAAGACTAAAATACTTGTTAAGATTGACTTATCTTTTGGGTAGGAGAATGGGGCCGTCTCCTGAGAGACCAGCTGAAACCAACAACAGGGGAAACGTGTGTTACTGCTCCCGGCAGCCCATGTGGATCTAAGACACAGACACACAAACCAAGGTCACTTTATGTTTATGTTCCCCAAAGGCTCAAAAACCGTCATAATGAGAGAGAGAGAGAGAGAGAGAGAGAGAGAGAGAGAGAGAGAGAGAGAGAGAGAGAGAGAGAGAGAGCGAGAGAGGGAGGGAGGGAGAGGCGGAAAGGGAGAGGGAGCGGGGGGGGGAGGGAGAGGGAGCGGGGGGGGAGGGAGAGGGAGAGGGGGGAGAGAGAGAGGGAGAGGGGGGGGGACAATGATCTAGTGTCCACTCCATCTCCGGAATGGCGTTTTGTTGGCCATTCATTACCTGGCCTGACATCTCCATCTGGAGAGACTGTCACCTCCATAGTAGCGTTGCTAACAAGAGCATGACACACTGCCACAGTCTTGCCCGCATTTGTTTCCATTGAAAAGCACTTGGTCACTTCAACCGTCAAGGCGCTGTGGCCTAATTACTCAACCCCCCCCCTTACCAGGTACAAGGCTGGAAGAGGAACAGGCCGAACGTTCAGCCCTACGGCGGTAACTGCCGCGGCTGTTCAAACCGGCATTGCGCGTGGCACAGGGCTATCATATTATGGGGATTTGAATGGGTTAGGGTTAGGTTTTTTTTTTACCAGTTTGGTGATAGTGGTAGCTCCCAACCGTGCTGCTTAGGGGCCCACAGATCAGTGGGTTTTCCAGTCAGGATTGGTTAAACTGCTGCGGTTACCATGGTAATTATCCGCTACATTGCTTTCGCTAGAGAACAGACAGTTTTGTTCATGCCCCTTTGAGTAATGGACTGGCCCTGCATCGCTGAGTTACCTGTTCAGCCAGGGTACACCTAGTTTATTATTTTGGTGGTACACTGATGGCAACATTAATATCAATTAAAACAATATGCTACTTCCGGAAAAGTTGCCCTGGTAAATAATTATACCTCACCGTGTTGTTAGAGGTTTATGAACAGATGTCTCTGTACTTGCCGAAGTTTCTAAACAGGTGCGTTTCTGTGCAAGTAATTTCATTAACGGGTATCTTTTTGCGAGAGAGAGAGATTTATAAGATCACAGCAATGTCGATAATGAAACTTTACTAAAGTGCAAGCCAGATGGGATGGCGTGTCACTGCAAAATGCTGTGGTAGGCATGCTGGTTAAGTGTGCCTTCAATTCTAGATAACTTGTCCAACAGTGTCACCAGCAAAGCAACCCCCCATGCTTCACAATGGGAATGGTGAAGTTCTAAATGAAATTGGGGGTGCATTTCAAAAATGGTTTATTTTTTTAATTAACATTTTTGTTTTTGGAAAGAAATTCATACATAGGCATCAACTTCACTACTGTGTCCAAACTTTTGATTGGAACTGTATGTGTGCTACTTAGAATGTAAAGTGGCTGCAGCTGTCTGTCTGTCTGTGTTGACCCTGTTTGTCTGTGTTGACCTCTGCCTCATTTTAGGAAATTACTAAAAGGTTTATTTAAAAAAAAAGATAACTACAAGGACATTTTGGATACACCACAAGTGCGCTTCATTTTGGACAGCAGCTGTTTGTGCCTGTTTTTTAAATTTATTTTAAATAAGTACCCTATTGTGACATCACTTACAAGCTAACTGAAAATCTTCACTGCAATCAGCACCATTTATGAACACTGGTCTCCACGGCTGTGTCCGAAATCGCTCCCTATTCACTATATAGTGCACTATTTAGGGTATCGGCCATTTTGTAGGGTGTCCGAATTCAAAATGTCAAATTTGACACCCTAAATAGTTCACTCAGTATCCCCCACAATGCACCACAAAATGTAGGCTACAAACAATGTACACTACATCACAGGAGACATTTTTTTTGTCAAAATGGCGATGGCTGAGCCTGCGCCGGCGTACAAATGTAAATATAAATGGAAGTTTCATCTTGTAGCCTAGCGTATATTAAATCAGTTTAGTCGGCTTTATAACCGAAATATAACGTGGTAGATTAAATATATTACAAAGTGTTAACTATTTTTTAAATTTAACAATTATTACTGTTTAATGGAAAATGCAACTTAATTAGCTAGTTAGCTACCTAGTTACCTAACTTACCTTTCTACAGTTGAGGTCGGAAGTTTACATACACTTAGGTTGAAGTCATTGAAGCTAATTTTTAACCGCTCCACAGATTTCATGTTAGCTGTTGGCAAGTCAGTTAGGACATATACTTTGTGCATGACACAAGTAATTTTTCCAACAATTGTTTACAGATAGATTATTTCACTTTTAAGTCACTAGATCACTATTCCAGTGGGTCAGACGTTTACATACACTAAGTTGACTGTGTCTTTCAATTTTTTATATTTGGTCGCATATCCTTTGCATGCCATGACTTCCTGATGTCTGTGACCCAACAACATCAAAAGACTCTTGATATCTTATTTTCTGGTACTCTTACAAGCGATACTATAACGTCTCTGCATTTGAATGGATCTCTATGGGAATTGGGTGGTGGGACTAGATTTAGCTGTAAATTGTGCTAGAACAGTATGGAATACATGATTGGTAAAATGGCTGTAAGTCATCAAGGGTGTGAGGTATCAAACAAGTCTCAAACCATCACTCTGGTGCCAGATATGCAGTAGATATGGATGGATCACTTTAAGGGTTGTTTCTCCCAACAAATTTTCCTATTGAACTCTATGTAAGTCAGGAGAAGAAACCCTTCAAGTTATCCATCCATATCTACTGCATGTCTGGCAGCAGAGAGATGATTTAAGGCTTGTTTGATATGTCAGACCCTTGATGACTTATAGCCATCTAGCCAACCATGTGTTCCATACTGTTCCACTGTATCTGTCACACATACTGTCACGCAAGCGTCGCGCGTTGCTAAGTAACCTGCTCAGAAACGGTAGTGTCCGAAATCGTCTCCTCCTTTCACCAGTGAATCCCTATCTAGTGCTCTATGTAGATTCCCCTAAGTAGTGTATAGGGAGGGAGTGAATGAGTGAGCCATTCCGAACACAGCCCATGTCTCTTGCAGTGGACTGAAGAAGCCAGTGTTGTGCTCCACGTCTGTGCCTTGCGATGTCTCCTGCATTTTTTAATTTTGTGAATAAAAAAAAAATTTTTTTAACCATTTATTTATTCATTTATATATATTTTTTTACTAACAGCCACTTTGACAGATCAGACAGGCTAAGAAGCTGGGGAGGACGGGTGAGTCATTAGATTTTACTCCAAGGATGGGGGACTGCATTCAGAATTACAATGTGATGCAGAAGGCACTGGAATATTCCACACTGTTAAGGTCCAGTAATCTTTTCCTGTTTTCTTTTTTTTTTTATACATCTTCTCTTCCTCTTATTTTCTCCACGGTGGCTTTTGCCACAATGGGACGCGGCGACTCATTTAACATGAAATGAGGGAAGGGGAAGAATTTACCGGCAGAAAGATGGGCTTTTCTTTCATTTCAGGAACTGTGGCATAGGTAGTTGACGACACAGAGAGGTTTGGGGGCGGGAGGCAGTGATTAGTCGGGGGTTGGGAGTAATTTAAAGTAATTGCTTTAACTTTTGTTTGTAGGATTCATGCTCTGTGAAATGACCGAATGCTCTCTACTGCATTTCCCCATCTTAGCTCTAATGGACTTTCACCGATTATAACATGTTTTTTTTTTATAAACAGTGTTCAGGGCTCTATGTGCACACATATCATTTCAAAGTTAATGTTGCCCTCGGTAGCAATTAGCTTGCCCAGTATATATTTACTAGCAGTTATGCTTTCTCAAAAGCCAATGTGTTATACTGAATCTTGACAATGCAATTAAGAAAAAGACTGCACGCAAGTTATCATCCTATTAAGCATATTGCATGAACTGAAACGTGACCACACATGAACAGTCTCAATGTTGATAAAACTGCTTTTTCTCGGGAGTACTAGGCTAGTCTCAGACGCTTCTGCTTCTTACAGTTAGGCCAGGCAGAACAATTTGTCACGTCATATTATTGAGCAGATTCATCTTCATTTTTCTATATTTAATATATTATATTTTAAAAATGTATTTGATAGTACTGTATGACCCAATCGGGCAGAATGTAAGAGTAATAATTTACTCGAATAAACAATTAGGTTAAAAAAATAAATAAAATCTACAGTATATTTCCCTTCTGTTTTCCGCCGAGAAAACAGAAAATTTTATCTTGAGAAAATCAGAGCAAAAACATGAACTTAGGGTTTTTATTATATAAAATGAAAACAAATTGAATCTGGTCTGGAGTGTCTGTATTAATCTACTTAGATATCAGCTACTGACAAGAGCGTGACACATTCATCCAAAAAGAAACCCTCAAAACAACACAGAAGGCTAGAATTTATGACAACGTTTTTTCTAACCTCGTGATTTCAGCTCTTATTGTGTCTATTAAATGTCCCAGCATGCAGTTCAGCTGACCTCCATTGTCACGTCTGCCGCTAAACTTGTAAACCGCCGTCTGTGACGAATTAAAAATGCGTTTAGCTATAGCTACTGAGATTCACCATGGCGATGACCTCCCAGAGAATCGATGCCAGTCACACTTTCAGAGAAGAAGAAGAGACATCAGAATTCCACAAAGCAGCCATAGCAGCTGTCTCTGCCAGACAAATGCACTTTTTACTCAAGAGGAGCTATAATATTTCCATGCAGCCTCGCTTAAAAAATATAAAAAATGTTTGCAAAGCTAGTTACGTTTTACCGGCCAGTCACACTGTACCCAGCATGTGATTTTTTTTTCTTTTTACACCCCTGAATGTAATCAGTGTGTTGTTCGCCATAAAACTGGCAGAATGGTTTTAACAGACAGAGTGATAAAATAAATTGTGCAAATGAGAATCCTAATGATTCATCTCAGCTTTGGGGGGTGCAGTGCTATGCTTGATGAGATGAGACAGGCTCAGGTTGGAACTGGTGATGTAAGAGAGAAGTTTCATAAAGGGCGGGTCTACAGCGAGCTGTCAATCACTGACTTGTGTCAATCAAAAGAGAGAAAAATATTTTCCTCCCCACAGCAGGAAAGACAATGATTGGTTAAAATCAGAGAGTCACTGACATAATATAATAGCTCCTCCCATTATATGTTTCATGAAACCTTGCTTTTCCATCATGATGCCAAACAGCTTAGAACGGCTCAGGGGGGTGGAGTGATACGGCTCGTAGGGTGGAGTGATACGGCTCGTAGGGTGGAGTGATACGGCTCAGGGGGTGGAGTGATACGGCTCAGGGGGTGGAGTGATACGGCTCGTAGGGTGGAGTGATACGGCTCAGGGGGTGGAGTGATACGGCTCGTAGGGTGGAGTGATACGGCTCAGGGGGTGGAGTGATACGGCTCAGGGGGTGGAGTGATACGGCTCGTAGGGTGGAGTGATACGGCTCGTAGGGTGGAGTGATACGGCTCAGAGGGTGGAGTGATACGGCTAGTAAGGTGGAGTGATACGGCTCAGGGGGTGGAGGGATACAGCTCATAGGGTGGAGTGATACGGCTCAGGGGGTGGAGTGATACGGCTCAGGGGGTGGAGTGATACGGCTCAGGGGGTGGAGTGATACGGCTCAGGGGGTGGAGTGATACGGCTCAGGGGGTGGAGTGATACGGCTCAGGGGGTGGAGTGATACGGCTCATGGGAGTGAGTGCAGTCTGTCTCTATACATGTTCTCTTTTCACTTCCACCTCCACAAGGTGAGATAGATAGATAGATAGATAGATAGATAGATAGATAGATAGATAGATAGATAGATAGATAGATAGATAGATAGATAGATAGATAGATAGATAGATAGATAGATAGATAGATAGATAGATAGATAGATAGATAGATAGATAGATAGATTTATTAATCCCCAGATGGAAATTGAATTGTCACAGCAGCAAGACACACATTAAAACACAAGGACATAAAAACACAAGCGAAAAACAGCATCAGATTAAAACACAGAAGGCATAAGTGATGACTGTTAATAAATAGATAAATAAAGTACAAGGTTGTAGCAGCAGGTTTTGCGCAAATGAGCAGATGTGTATAGAAGTATAGAAATAATAAAAGTGTAGAAGTATGAGAGTATAAGAGCTAGTCCACAAACAGGCCAATGTCCCCATTGATGTTGCCTCTGGCAAAGGCAGGTGCATTATACACTATGTAATGTTATACAGTCTTATAGCAGCTGTAGCGCTCCTCTGCACACCGGGGGTGAATTAGTCTATTGCTGATTTTTATTAGTGTGTGTGTGTGTGTGTGTGTGTGTGTGTGTGTGTGTGTGTGTATGCGTGTGTGCGTGTGTGTGTGTTTGAGATATGAAATATGTGTTTCACTCTCACACAATATGTGTGTGTGCACTTGCAAATGCACTTGTGTGTGTCTGTGTTTGTGAGTACATGACCATGTGTGCATGTCTGTGTGTGTCTGCGTGTGTGCATGCATGTGTGTGTCTGCGTGACGTGAGTCACATGCATGCATCTCTGCGCATGCATGCATAATTGTAGTATACAAACTTTCTGTGCATGCACACATATGTGTGTTCTGCGTGTGCCCCTGTGTGTTTGTCTGCATGTGTGTGCGTGGGGCCAGATTTTCGGGTTTTCAGGGAGCTCTGATGGATGTGGCTTTGTCCGGCCAGGAGAGAGAGAGAGAGAGAGAGAGAGAGGTCACCCAGAGGTGAGCTTCAACAGGCGGCCGGATCGCTTCAGAGAACCCGAAACCTGGCAGCACCCCGCCCGCCTGCCCCGCCCGCTCATCGGGAACAGGAACGTGGCTCTGGTGGGCAGGCGGGTGCCACTGAGCAGATGGGGGAGGCGTCGGGTTTTTGGCAGCTGCTTTCGGGGTCCTAAACGCAAGTGAACCGTTTTCTCCTTTTCCAGTTTTCCTCTCTCGTTTTAGTTATCACCTCTTTTCTTTTTCTCTGGCTTCATAGACATGTGTTCCTTACCCTTTGAAGAGCAGGTTTTTTGGAGTGTTTTATTTTTCTGAGTCAGTGTTCTAGAACTCCATTGCCTTCATTTACCAGCAGTGATTGTTACATCACCATTAGAATGTTCAGTTAGGAACATTCTAATCGCATATTTGATGATCTTACACCTTTAAATAAAGGCTTAAATTTGGAAATAAATCTTTAAATGAGCGTTTAGTTCGACAGGGAGGTCGGCGGCAGGACTACTCCGAGGTGAGAGATTCTTATTCCGAACAGGCTGCTGCTTGAGCCTCGGTTAGAATTCCCTGGCCGTCGCCACCTTGGCGGTGAGAGACGTTTGACGGTTGCATATCGCTCAGGAGAGAGGAGGATCCAGGGAGTTTAGAGAGAGAGAGAGAGAAAGAAAGAAAGAGAGAGGAGAGAGTCTGGCTCTTTTTTTAATACTTACACTAATGACACCATGACCTCATTAATTCCCCATTATACGACTGCTATAGGTTTGGTCTCTCTGGGGCGGTACAGCCACCACAGGGCCCTGGTTCTCTGTGAGAGAGAGGGGGTTGTGGGTAATATACTAGTGACTCGGGATGGCAGAAGATCTTAATCTCCTGTGATTTTTGAGTTCTAAAAGTTCAAGTAAATTTTTTGTTTTTTTTGTACAAAGTGAGTATTACTTAGTTCATGATGTCATTGTTGGTTTACATTTTATGTAAATAAATATATATAATTTTGGCAACACTATACATGTGTGTGGTCATGCCAGTAAAGAACATTTGAATATGAGCATTATAGGGAAAATGAGAGGAGGACGAGAGAGAGAGAGAGAGAGACTAATTTAAATAGTAAATAGTCATCTATGTTGTTCTTTTTAATACTGCCAGGGTTTATATGTAATATGTATTACATTATAGTACTAAATGTCTTTTGACCTGGGATTATGTGTATTGGCGGGGGGGGGGGGGGGTTGTTGTTGTTCATGTTTTTTTTTTTTTTTTTTTTCTCTCATCCTTCTTGGGTATGGGGGGTGTTTATTGTCTGTCATTTATGTATCAATGCTTGTGCAACACAAGTTTACTTGTCATGCAAATAAAGCACATTTGAATTTGAATTTGAGAGAAAGAGAGAGAGAGAGAGATAGGTGGGAGAGGAAGGGACAGAGAGAGAGGGACCCTGAGGACAGAGAGAGAGAGAGAGATGGGTGGGAGAGGAAGGGACAGAGAGAGAGGGACCCTGAGGACAGAGAGAGAGAGAGAGATGGGTGGGAGAGGAAGGGACAGAGAGAGAGGGACCCTGAGGACAGAGAGAGATAAGTGCGAGAGGAAGGGACAGAGAGAGAGGGACCCTGAGGACAGAGAGAGGCCATGGCCTGTTTCTCATTCACACCTCTTTGTGTGTGGTGGGAATGAGGAGTCGGGGTGGGAACAGCCTGAGGTGTGGTGTTATATCAGTCTGTCCTCACAGAAATAAAATAAAACTAAAAACCAAATCACACTCCTGCAGCCACCAGAACCCAAACCAAATGTCACTTACTTAATTTTTTTTAAAAATGGCAGTTGAAGGCAACGTGTTAACCCTGGCACTGTTAATAATCATTTACATTTTCAAAGTCTCTCGCCCTAAAGGCAATGTGACTTCCTTTAGTGCGGCCTCTTTGTTGTTGCACCGGTACATTGAAAGACTGCCCCCTACTGGCACAGGAAACACACGCCTAACAAGAACCCTGGGCTGCATTCAGATACAATTTAACACACTTCCCCTGGGTGAGCTATTGTCTGACAAAATTTGTGACGTGCAGCGAGCAAACTTAACAGGTGCTCTGCAAGGGACCTTAGACGAAAGACGGAACTGAACGGCCCTCGCAACGGAAATAGGAAGTGCTGCCCCATAGAGTTGAAACGTGACCACCCACTTTTTCCGTGTGGAGCATTGCATTGTGGGATTCTCTTCCTGTTGGAAGCTTGCATTTTATACCCTTGGTGGAAGGGAGGATAAATGAGGGAGCGAGGGAATATAATTACTCCCTTTTCTTACACTGGAACTGAATCCCACTTGGTGTGGCTGCCATATTTCATCCTGACATTTTGGGGATTCCCCCCTTGAAGCAAGGGAAGGGAACGACAGGAAGAAAGCATAAAATTCGGATCCGAATGCAGCCGTGGTTTCTTATGTTGTCTCCCTTTCAAGAATTAACCAAGCCCAGCCTCACTTAACTTCGTCTGTCAAGTATGAGGCGCATTAAATTGTGATACAGCTCTATGATAAAAACGATTTAAACGCGTCGGGTATCCGAAACCCAATATGAAACGCATCACTCCCAATTTATGAGAGTCTATATAGAAACACAACCAGCACCTCTACAGAGTATGGGCAGCTGTGATCCTTCATGCCATTTTGCTTTGTGACATCACAAGCGGTCTGTCCAATCCTGGTATTTGACAGTGTATCCATAGCAACAACTGTAGAACTATACTGTACAATTTAATTGTGAACGGTTGTGCTGTGGGCCCGGTTTAGATATGTAGGTGACTCAAGGACTACCCCAAGCACCCCAAAAACCTTACGACCAATAGCTCGCTGGGTCTCTCTTTCATTCTAACACCTCCACCTATCCTCCGACCTCTGTCAATCAGGCTCTTCATCATTAACCAGTCAGTCCAATTACTGGCAACGGCTGTAGAGCTTTCACCAGTAGATGGGATGCACACAATAATGGCTGGGGTTTCTCCAACAGTGACCTTTCAGACAATTACCCAGCCGTGGATGCATGTTGTTACCAGGTGTCCTTATGATGTGTATGTGTGAATATGTGTGTGCGCGCATGTGTATATGTGCATATGTGGGTGTGTGCGCATATGTTTATGTGTATATGTGTGCGTGCGCATGTGTGTGTGAGTGTGTCTGTATGTGTATGTGTCTGTGTGTGTATGTCTGAATGTGTGTGTGCGTGTGTGTCTGAATGTGTGTGTGTCTGTGTGTGTGTCTGAATGTGTGTTTGCGTGTGTGTCTGAATGTGTATATGTCTGTATGTGTGTGTGTGTGTGTGTGTGTGTGTGTGTGTGTGTGTGTGTGTGTTGGAGCAGATCCCTGGGCATCTCCCAGCTATTCCTCATCCATAATGAACAGAGAGTGCGTGGAGAATTGGCGGTTGGGGGGCGGGGGGCTGATGGTGATATATTTTAATTAAACACATCACCCCTTCATCACACACAGCACATTTTCACACAGCGATGTAAAGCGGTGAGATAATGTGTGTCGGAGCTGTAATAGTCTTCCTTAATAACCCACATTAAATATTATCACACCAATATGATTTCACATAACAGCAGTGTCCCATACGCCGTGTCCCGTATTAGGGCAACGGTGTCCCGCATGGACCAGAGGGGTGCTTCTCTGCGGCGGAGCACTTTTATGACTGTAGCTTACCGTTTAACACGCAAAACCTGTCTGGACCAATCAAAAACATATCGTAAAATTACTCACTTTAAACGGGGGTGTGTGGTCATTCACACCAGGGGAGGGGGGACTCACCTCCCCACCAATCGTCATCCAGTATTTTATTTTCTTTTATTACTTTTTTAAACAAGCCACACTTAAGCCCCGTTTTGCGACCACCCACCCCACATCCACGATCGCAATCTCCCATCCAAACCCCCCCCAAAAGGCTGGCTTGTGTGTCATAAGCAATTAAACGCGCGGCTTATTAATTATTAAGTTTTACAGTGTGCTGTCAAATAACTTACCTGGTAAAACAAAGCAGCCAAACACTGCAGAAAGTCATTTGAAGGGAGTGGGAAGAAAGAGGAGGAGGAGGAGGAGGAGGAGGAGGAGGAGGAGGAAGGTGGCAGACAGGTGACAGCCTTGTATTTTCTTGTCTTAGGTACACAATGTGACATGACAGTCACAATTAATTTCTCCACTCCTCCAATCACTCTCAGTCCATGTTTATGCATGAATAGCATTCGCTCTCATTTGATTTATTTGTTTTTTATTTTCCTTTCAAAACCGAGCTGAAATGGATTAAGTTAGATCCGATCAGCCTCTGGCAGTGATGTGGGGACTATGTTTTCAGTCACGGGCAGACCGCCGTGCTGAATTCCACTCAAATCGTTGGTGTTAAATTCCTACGCAGCCCTTGAGCAGATCACATATATCCATCTGCACAGATTTGATCCAGAGCGAGGTAACAGTCCCTGCTGTTCAAGCTGGCTTTGGGGGCGAAACCACACGTCCTTAATTCATTCCTCAATTTACATTGTGATGAAGGAATTAAATTTACGTTTTGCATTTACATTGAATTTCGCCTTTTCCTCTGAGATTCCTTGGTTACCTGTGTGAGGAATGTAAAATGCAATGTATATGCAAAAAAAATGCAATTTGAAAGGCACTTACACTTCTGTTATAAGAACAACACACAATGGATACAAAGATTCTAAACCAGAAACAACCTAAAGGAAGTGATGTCATAATTGGTGAGAACAACCCATTGGAAGCTTGTTTAATGCATTGTTTCTTACATAAATTGAATGCTATTTGGTGCTTGTCCATATTTGATGATGATGGATGATGAGGAAGAGAGAGAGAGTGTTTGGGTTGCGGGCAGGGGTGATAAGACACAGGCAGACATAACAGGAAGCTGTGACTTATAGAGAATTCGTGCACGGCTCAAAGCAAAGGATGTGGAATTGGAGTCAATACTCTTGTCATCCTGAAATGTACAGATACTGCTGTATAGAGAGATACTGCCGCTCGCGGGTATAGCTGCGTGAAGACAGCTCATCTGTCCAGTGGTACTTTCTTTAGTTACAATACAAATGGTTTGTCTGTTAGGTTAACGTTACACTTATTGATTGTAAATGAGGCCTCTGTGCGTTCTTGATGATGTTGCGTTTTTGTATTCCTGAGAGTAACACTGATGTTCTCTGCTACTGTACATCTCTCTCTGTTGGAGCCTCTGCTGAGCGATTGCAATGCAGTGTAATGCAGTAGTTTAGCGGATGGGTCCCACGCTCTGGTATGCAATGTAATGCTGTAGTTTAGCGGATGGGCCCCACGCTCTGGTATGCAATGTAATGCTGTAGTTTAGCGGATGGGCCCCACGCTCTGGTATGCAATGTAATGCTGTAGTGTAGCGGATGGGCCCCACGCTCTGGTATGCAATGTAATGCTGTAGTTTAGCGGATGGGCCTCACGCTCTGGTATGCAATGTAATGCTGTAGTTTAGCGGATGGGCCTCACGCTCTGGTATGCAATGTAATGCTGTAGTTTAGCGGATGGGCCTCACGCTCTGGTATGCAATGTAATGCTGTAGTGTAGCGGATGGGCCCCACGCTCTGGTATGCAATGTAATGCTGTAGTTTAGTGGATGGGTCCCACGCTCTGGTATGCAATGTAATGCTGTAGTGTAGCGGATGGGCCCCACGCTCTGGTATGCAATGCAATGCTGTAGTGTAGCGGATGGGCCCCACGCTCTGGTATGCAATGTAATGCTGTAGTGTAGCGGATGGGCCCCACGCTCTGGTATGCAATGTAATGCTGTAGTTTAGCGGATGGGCCCCACACTCTGGTATGCAATGTAATGCTGTAGTTTAGCGGATGGGCCGCACGCTCTGGTATGCAATGTAATGCTGTAGTTTAGCGGATGGGCCCCATGCTCTGGTATGCAATGTAATGCTGTAGTGTAGCGGATGGGGCCCACGCTCTGGTATGCAATGTAATGCTGTAGTTTAGCGGATGGGCCCCATGCTCTGGTATGCAATGTAATGCTGTAGTTTAGTGGATGGGCCTCACACTCTGGTATGCAATGTAATGCTGTAGTTTAGCGGATGGGCCCCACATTCTGGTATGCAATGTAATGCTGTAGTTTAGTGGATGGGCCCCACACTCTGGTATGCAATGTAATGCTGTAGTTTAGCGGATGGGCCCCATGCTCTGGTATGCAATGTAATGCTGTAGTTTAGTGGATGGGCCCCACACTCTGGTATGCAATGTAATGCTGTAGTTTAGCGGATGGGCCCCATGCTCTGGTATGCAATGTAATGCTGTAGTTTAGCGGATGGGCCCCATGCTCTGGTATGCAATGTAATGCTGTAGTTTAGCGGATGGGCCCCACACTCTGGTATGCAATGTAATGCTGTAGTTTAGTGGATGGGCCCCACACTCTGGTATGCAATGTAATGCTGTAGTTTAGCGAATGGGCCCCACGCTCTGGTATGCAATGTAATGCTGTAGTGTAGCGGATGGGCCCCACGCTCTGGTATGCAATGTAATGCTGTAGCTTAGCAGATGGGCCCCACGCTCTGGTATGCAATGTAATGCTGTAGTTTAGCGAATGGGCCCCACGCTCTGGTATGCAATGTAATGCTGTAGTTTAGCGGATGGGCCCCACGCTCTGGTATGCAATGTAATGCTGTAGCTTAGCCGATGGGCCCCACGCTCTGGTATGCAATGTAATGCTGTAGTTTAGCGGATGGGCCCCACACTCTGGTATGCAATGTAATGCTGTAGTTTAGCGGATGGGCCCCACGCTCTGGTATGCAATGTAATGCTGTAGTTTAGCGGATGGGCCCCACGCTCTGGTATGCAATGTAATGCTGTAGTTTAGCGGATGGGCCCCACGCTCTGCTATTCGATAATCATTTACATTTTACTTGCTATTCAGTGTCACCCAAGGAGGGTGGAGGTGGAGGATGACTGTGGCAAAACCATCTGCAGCCCCCCCATCCCCCATTATACTCGCCATTATACTCAAAACGACACATTTCAAACAAGGAACAATCAAAAAGACACGGTGTGGTCTGTGCAAGCCCCCATGGTGAACAGCTCGCAAACAGCCCACCAGTACACAAACAGCTAGGGTGCTTCCCAATTGTCGAAAAATGCCACCTTTCCTCCTCCACTACCACTCCTCTACTCCGTGCCCCGGAAACGGATCTTTGTGTTTTAATCTAATGTCGCTGATTACATCTTAATTACGTATTAATGCTTACATATTAATTAATGTCTCGATGCAAACCGCAATGTCAGGTACATTGTATACTGTACATGCAAATACTTGTACTCGAAAAGTTCAGGCAGTTTTGCATATTTCCGGGTAGGAGAGGAGTGGTAGTGGGGGAGTGGAGCAAGAGAGGTGGGGAGTGAAGAATATTGGGACGCACCCCTAGACCTCTCCCTGTATGGTCCAAATATCACGCGGTTGGTCTTGTTCTGTGGTTTGGTGTAGGGTGTGATAGCCTGCTCTGGTAATAACTGCCTCGAAATCATTCTGCGCCCCCCAGTGGCGTGGAGTGACATAAAACGAATAACATGGAGTATGCATTGAGTACACTGACAACAGTGTTTGGTGACATGTTCGCTGATGGTTCTTTTTCCTAAAGTTATTTTGTAATTTGGAGTACACTGCCTACTTAACTGGGCGCTCCATCCCCCTGTTAAAGAAAAATGGACGAAAACCATCTCCTTTTGTAAAACTGCCATCGCCCCTTTCCATCCCCCTTGGGTTAATGGTGCTCTGTGACATCCCAGACCCCACCCCCCCCACCCGCCCCCACCAGACCCCACCCCACCACCCCACCACCCCCCCCCCCCCCCCCCACCACCAGACCCCACCCCACCCACCACCACCCAAATATATATATATATTTACATATACTGGAGCAATTCAGATTACATTTAAGTTTAAATCCCAGAGCATTTTTATGCTGTGAGGGTACCTGATGACGCCTTCATGGCCTGTGAAACAGCTGCCACCAAGACAAAGCCTCTGCCTATGATAAGGCTGTTAATTAAAGAATGGAATGAAACAATAATAGCTAAAAGTGAGCTGGGGAGAGAGATCCGTTAACAGGCTGTAATAAAGTCTACTTCCTCAAAAAGACCTGAATACCAGGCCCATGACCTATTTGAACACACCAATTTTCCTCTTTTCTTTCTCTCTCTCTCTCTCTCTTTCTTTCTCTCTCTCACTCACGCACACATGCTGGCAAAATGAATGCATCATTTCTAAATTATCAATTAATTTTGGTATCCTGTGAAGCTGCTTTAGAGATTGAAGTCCCCATTATGAAATCCGCATGGCCAGTACACATTTGAAGGAGCGGTAGAACGGATCTGAACTGCAGGCAGTCTCACAGACACACAGAGCCCTTTGTTTCATGCACAATGCTTTGCATAACCTTGGTTACCCTGTAAACTAGAATAGACCTTTTTAAATCAGGGATGGGCTGGGCAGGAGAGTGTGGGTGTGTGTGCGTACAGTGTGTGTGTGTGTGTGTGTGTGTGTGCGGGCGAACAGTTTGCGTACAGCACACCACTTCCCAAACGGTTAGACATCTCCCTGTCTGTAATTGATCCAAATATCACACGGTTGGTCTTGTTCTGTGTTTTGGTGTAGGGCGGGTCCAATACGTAATAGCCGGCTCTGGTAAATGAGTTGGTAAATGGTAATGAGTATACTTATATGTTTGGGGACATGATTGCCAGTGGTTCTTTTCCGTAAAGTTCTTTTGTCGTTTGGGGTACGTTTGGGGTACGCTGCCTACTTAACTGGCAGCAGGAAGTGACCTTCTTTGACTCCTCTAAATAAAGTTCAATTTCAACATTTCATGCCTCCTTCATGCCTAAAATTGATGATCGATTAAATGTTATTCTTAAAGCGTGAGCACAGCCCACTTTGGGGATTCCTGCTCAGCCTTGACCAACAGGTAATTAACTTACTATACTAGTTTAAACATTATGTATCGATCCAACAGGTAATTAACTTACTATACTAGTTTAAACATTATGTATCGATCCAACAGGTAATTAACTTACTATACTAGTTTAAACATTATGTATCGATCCAACAGGTAATTAACTTACTATACTAGTTTAAACATTATGTATCGATCCAACAGGTAATTAACTTACTATACTAGTTTAAACATTATGTATCGATCCAACAGGTAATTAACTTACTATACTAGTTTAAACATTATGTATCGATCCAACAGGTAATTAACTTACTATACTAGTTTAAACATTATGTATCGATCCAACAGGTAATTAACTTACTATACTAGTTTAAACATTACGTATCGATCCAACAGGTAATTAACTTACTATACTAGTTTAAACATTATGTATCGATCCAACAGGTAATTAACTTACTATACTAGTTTAAACATTATGTATCGATCCAACAGGTAATTAACTTACTATACTAGTTTAAACATTATGTATCAATCCAACAGGTAATTAACTTACTATACTAGTTTAAACATTACGTATCGATCCAACAGGTAATTAACTTACTATACTAGTTTAAACATTACGTATCGATCCAACAGGTAATTAACTTACTATACTAGTTTAAACATTACGTATCGATCCAACAGGTAATTAACTTACTATACTAGTTTAAACATTACGTATCAAACCAACAGGTAATTAACTTACTATACTAGTTTAAACATTACGTATCAATCCAACAGGTAATTACCTTACTATACTAGTTTAAACATTATGTATCGATCCAACAGGTAATTAACTTACTATACTAGTTTAAACATTACGTATCGATCCAACAGGTAATTAACTTACTATACTAGTTTAAACATTACGTATCAAACCAACAGGTAATTAACTTACTATACTAGTTTAAACATTACGTATCAATCCAACAGGTAATTAACTTACTATACTAGTTTAAACATTATGTATCGATCCAACAGGTAATTAACTTACTATACTAGTTTAAACATTACGTATCGATCCAACAGGTAATTAACTTACTATACTAGTTTAAACATTACGTATCGATCCAACAGGTAATTAACTTACTATACTAGTTTAAACATTACGTATCGATCCAACAGGTAATTAATTTACTATACTAGTTTAAACATTACGTATCGATCCAACAGGTAATTAACTTACTATACTAGTTTAAACATTACGTATCGATCCAACAGGTAATTAACTTACTATACTAGTTTAAACATTACGATACGATCATACCCACATCAAGGTGTGAGTTTATAAATAACTACTTACTCATGTTTTTTCTGTTTGAGCCATTATTTAAGATACAATTTGATTGTAAGGCCATTTTATAAATGAGGGTTCAGGGGCAGGGGTGTAGCACGAAATTCTGGGCCCGTGCAAATGCAGTCTCTGTGGGCCCCCTTCCCAAAGCAAACTCTTTAGTCCAGGTCTTCTGAGGGCCCTGTTCAGGGGTACGGGACTCCGAGCCTGAGCTTCTTCAGCAACACGGCACATGTGGGCTGCGTCTCTTTCTTCCTTTTTAAATTATTTATTTTCTTTCCGTCTCTTGTCCTCCTAAAAGACCATCTGACCGTCTAACAATCCACAGGGTTGTAAATTATTCACACATGCTGGAAACGGTACACACACACACACACACACACACACACTCACATCTTTGCTATTATGAATAGTCTGTCAGTGTGCATTTGTGCCAGGCCCCTGTCCAATACAACTTAACTAAGAGGAGGGAGCATGATGGAGAGGAACACTGTAATTTGCTAGAGGAAAAGGAAGACCGCTCGAATCGAAATAACGGTAAACCAGACAGGTAGCCTTGGAAACAGAACAGCCTAGAGCGATAACCCCCCCCCCCCCCACACACACTTTTCAGGGACGTGCACGTGAGGATGTGGGATGTGGGATGTGTCGTGCTTCTGCAAACCACCCGATCCGCACCACACCTATGCCGCGTTTCCCTGGCACGTCTCTCGCTGGCACAGGAAGTGCCGTTCCCCACAGGGCGAGCCCCCGTCGTCGCAAACTCCCCTGAACTGACATTCTGGGTCTCGAGAGCAAGAAATAACAGCAGTCATTTCGCCACACTGCAAAAACCAAAAAAAAAAAGATTAAGTCAATCTTAACAAGTATTTTAGTCTTATATTTTGACTTAAAATCTCATCTCTATTACATGTTTTGCTAAATACGACAATAATTGCCAATGGGGTAAGACAGTTTCACTTAAAGCAAGGTGATATTTTCTACTTGAGAGTAAAAAAAAAATAGTAGCAACTGTCCGGAGTCCGGAGCTGTTGCAGGTTCTACCTGCTGTTGTCTAAGTAAATTAATTTTTAACTATGGCGAGGCTAACATGCTACCATCAGCTTACACAGCAGCAGCAGCTTGTAACACCGGCAAGTGTATGATTTATGTGTGTGTGTGTGTGTGTGTGTGTGTGTGTGGTGTGTATGTGTGTGTGTGTGTGTGGCCCCCAACCCCCGTGTGAGGCAGCCACAGTAAATACAGTCATTTTCCGTTTTTACTCCGTGGCAGTAAGCAGGAGGTAGACGGGAGTCAGGGAATGACTCAACCTTCGGCTTAGCAAGCAGGTGCCCACGAGGCCCTCGGGATCAAACCGGAAAGAACTGGAATAAACTGGAATAAACAGGGAGAGACGTGCAAGGAGGAACCAGCGGACAGGGACGAGACGGGTAGCCCGGGACTTGTGGGAATGTGTGTTTGGAGGATATGGGATTGGTGCTGTTATATGGCTCGCGTAAATTCCCATAGACTCCACCATTTTACATTGTGAAGTCCCATCTGTGCTGCTGCAATCATACCTGAGAACATATTTGTAAGGTTATAACCAGCGACCATTTGTTTCCTGTCTAGCATTGACCCTGTTGGCCAACTGACAATGATCACAGTGTTCAAACTGAGCTGGCAAACTCAGGGCAAGCTGCATGTTGCTGGCACTGGAATTTTCTCCAAGAGGGTAATGGAGGGGTAGAGAGCGAAAATGGCGGCCTCGTATTGAGACACGAGGAAAGCTCTTTTCTTGAAAGAGAGAGAGAGCATGAGAGAGAAAGAGAGACGGAGAGAGTGAGAGAGAGAGCGAGGGAGACAGCGAAAGAGTGAGAGAGCAAGAGAGAGAAAGAGAGACGGAGAGAGTGAGAGAGAGAGCGAGGGAGACAGCGAAAGAGTGAGACAGCAAGAGAGAGAAAGGACAACCAGTTAGAACCAAAGGCATAGGGGAAAAGCACTATGTATGTACTGTATGTATGTATGTACTGTATGTATGTACTGTATGTACTGTATATATGTATGTACTGTATGTATGTATGTATGTACTGTATATATGTATGTACTCTATGTATGTACTGTATGTATGTACTGTATATATGTATGTACTGTATGTATGTACTGTATATATGTATGCATTTATGTACATTAGCATTATGTCTACCTGTTCCTAATTTGTGAATGTATTTATTTTATTTTCTTTATTTAGATTGTAAATGCAGTTTACAGTATTATCAGTTACCTGCTTTGGCAATATTGTTTTGAAACATTCATGCCAATAAAGCATTTTTGAATTGAATTGAAGAGAAAGAGAGAGCGATAGACTGATAGCGAGAGAGAGCAAAAGAGTTAGATAGCAAGAGAGAAAGAGTGACAGAGAGAGAGAGAGAGAGCAAAACGGAGAGAGAGAGAGAGAGAAAGAGAGAGAGAGAGAGAAAGAGAGAGAGAGCGATAGACAGATAGCGAGAGAGAGCAAAAGAGTTAGATAGCAAGAGAGAAAGAGTGACAGAGAGAGAGAGAGAGAGCAAAACGGAGAGAGAGAGAGAGAGAAAGAGAGAGAGAGAGAGAAAGAGAGAGCGATAGACAGATAGCGAGAGAGAGCAAAAAGAGTTAGATAGCAAGAGAGAAAGAGTGACAGAGAGAGAGAGAGAGAGAGCAAAACAGAGAAAGAGAGAGAGAGAGAGAGAGAGAGAAAGAGAGAGAGAGAGATAGCAAGAGGGAAAGAGCAAAACGGAGAAAGAGAGCGAGCGAGAGAAATAGACAGATAGCGCGAGAGAGAGAGAGAGAGAGAGAGAGAGAGAGAGAGAGAGAGAGAGAGAGAGAGAGAGAGAGAGAGAGAGAGAGAGAGAATGCGGCAGGCGGGCAACGAGGTGTCCTTGACCCTGGGTGTCAGAAGATCACGTTTAAGCTCGGCTGACATTTGCGAGAGCCCCCCCTCTGGGGGTGTCAGACAGGGCTCCACTGGCGTCCATTATTATTTTATTATTAATTCGTTCTCAGACCCCGAGAGAAACACTCTCTGGTCCGCCGCAGCTTCACAAGCTCTGACGCCCGGAACACAGGTGCGAGGGCAGCCAGAGGCACAGCGGAGAGCCGCCGCTACGCCGCGATGTCAGGTAACGAAATTCACCTGCTGATGTCGATTAAATTCACGACCCGGAGCGCGGAGACTTTCTACCCCAGGGGTCGATCGCCCGGGGGCGACCTTTCCCATCTACATTGCATTACAATCACTTAGCAGAGCCTCTTATCCAGCGTGACTTAGAGAAGCACAGGGCATACGTGTCGGTCTCAGGAATACAGAAGTTCGATATATCAAAAAGTAGATACCGCTATACCAGGGGTTTTCAACCTTTTCTGATCCAGGGACCACCCACCCAAGCTCACTGGCATCCAGGGGACCCCCACCGAAGCTCACTGGCATCCAGGGGACCCCCACCCAAGCTCACTGGCATCCAGGGGACCCCACCCAAGCTCACTGGCATCCAGGGGACCCCCATCATAAGTTAATGGTTTTATATTTTTAAATATTTTCCCAAATCTACATATATTCATTGCATATTAAGTCTGGCCAGGGACCCCCTACAGTACTTTCAGAGACCCCCAGGGGTCCACATACCCCCACATAACACTATGCAGATAACGTATTGTTACACAGCTATACCTATAACATTATTCTACCAAAAGGAAATCAAAGAAATATAGGAAAAATCGCTAAATAGGGTTGGGGTGGGTCTTCAGCTTGGAAGATGGACAGGGTTTCTGCTGTCCAGACTGCAGTGGGAAGCTCATCCCACCACCAGGGGGCAGAACAGACAGGACGCATGACCTGGAAGTGCAGGCACACTAGCATAAATGATGTGAAGAACAGGCCATTCAGACCATCTTGGCTCATGATTTACCTGTCGTCCAGCGCAGGGGTTCTCAAACTTGGGCCTTGGGAACCAAGCCTCTAATGATCCTTAATTAGACACTTTTAATGTTATTGAGAGATAATGTAACTCTTAAGGTCGCCGTGTCAGAAGCGGCTATGCATGCCATGCAGAATAAATGTCCCATATTCACATCACACGATTTTACGTCAGTCAGATCAGCTACTCCTTTCATTTCTGTGAAGTGAAATATGGCAAATGGTTCCTTTTAGAAAAGGGTTATTTTTTTTAATTGATCATAGACTTACGGGTTATATTGGTGGTGTTGAACAAGTGAACCCCTGGCCACATAGATTGAACCGTTTGTGTAAAATGTTCAAAGCCCATGTTCAATGTCAAAGGATTCAAAGCAGATGGCAGCAAGCCAAAATCTTCACTGCCGTAACTGGTTTTAGGGAAAATCTATGGAAAAACCTAAACACGTGTTTTCAACAACCTCATTTGATTCAGAGATTGGCTGTGACAAATCAAAATACGTACAGCAGGGAGCCCAGGAATGAGTATTTTTAATCGCTGGTCTAGAGAGTATCGAACGAGCGTCAAAGGTACAATTCAATGCCCCAAGGGTGTATCTACATGACCCGGCAACTCTTTATTTATTTTTTTATTCCATTCCGGTCCTACTTTTCCGAAATGTGGTAAGTGACGGACGCTTGTGGTAAGCGCTGAAACCTAGTGGAGACCACTTTTTACAAAAACTTCTCATTTTAAAGCTGCTATCAAGAGAACCATTATGCTGTCTTTCCGAACTGTCCTTTATCCCGTGATCTCATATCCTGCAACACAAAAATGGAACTATAAACCGCTACATTCTGTGTCCTAATGTTTGGAGTAGCCATTAAATTGTCTGTTTTGAGAGCATACATGCTAGCGATGACTGATAGCAGCTGCTCTCATGCCGTACTAAAGAGAGTTTTCACATTCTCTTCACTTTTACTGGCATTTAACAGATGCTCTTATCCAGAGAGACGCGTTGCAAACAAAAGTGCAAAGAACAGGGATCTAAGCACAGTAATTCCCCACAGGGGGAGAGTATAGACCCAAGAGAGAATGCACGTGCAAGAATTGCAGACTCGACTGACAACTTGTCAAACACCCTATTGAGCTAACTTTGTAGAAACAAGAACAAGTCTACCCTAATGAACATTAAATTGCATTATATGAACAAGAACCACAGGCTCTGAAACCAATAAAGAGAAAGAAGTTGGACCTAATCAGGTTTGGGGCAGAGTTAAAGCGTTAGAGAGAGTCGGGGTGGAGAAGCCGAGGTGCAGTCTTGTGTCAGAAGATGGCCGACATCTCTACTGTTCCCACCAGGGGACCGAAGGATTGAAATTCTCCTGGAAGCTCACAAACTCCAGTGGTCACCAGAGTATTGCAGCCTCTGGTGCCAAAAACAAGTCTTAACACTGAACTCTCCAGGGACCATTTTTTTTTTCTGTGCCCCACAGAAGTTTTATTCCAATTGGGTCCGTATGTTTAGGTACCCAGTGTGCATGCCCCTCTAGTTCCATAAGCCACGTTACATGCACAGAGCACATGCTCTGGTTCCAAAAAGCCCCATAGTCTAACATGATGCCTCCATGAAATGGCTTCATGCGCCAATGAGCAGCTCCCATAGGAATCCATGGAACCGGTAAGCGGAAGCTGTCTCCAGTTCTTATATATCTCGATGGTTCCGACCATTGTGGGAAGCTCACTCCACCAATGAGGGGACAAAACACAACAAAGAGTCTATGCGCCACAGTGTCTGTCATATTTCTTTCCTAATTATCTCTTATTCGGCCAGCCTTCAGGTGGTCAACAGGTGTTGATGTAGACGGATTTAAACGCTAAGATTAGCTTCACAGACACATTCCCGATCAGATATCAGACTATTCACAAATGAGAGTGCACATGAAAGAGCTTTTTAAATATGTATTTTTTTCTCTCTTTCTGGAAACAGATCTCTTTGCCGCTGTACGTAAACCGAAAGACCCAGCGGCTGTTTTGTTACAGGGATAAAAGCAGTCGCTTTAATCTCACATAAAACAAAATGTTAATGGAGAAGATTTTGAAGGGGATCCGACTCTGGACGCCATTCTCGCCGTTCTCGGAGCCATCGCTCTGTTTCAGTCCCCACTTCATCCAAAACTGGAAAATAATGGTTGCCTAACGTTCAAAGCCGGCTTTCAATCTTAGCATGCTGTAAACCCTCAGAGGCTCTACTAACTTATTATTGTCTTTTTTAACAACAGTTTCTGCTTGTGCTGAAACAGCTGTGCAGTTCTAATTGCACCCAAAATTGTTCTAACTCTTCAGTACCACAGAACGATCGTCTTTCAAAAATGTATATTTGCATTGAGGCGACTCGCGATACAGGGCCAGATATGTGCAGCCTCTGACCAAAACACACAGTAATTTATCATAGAGCAGGAGCCT
>CM056389.1:8188160-8193160 GCA_029718625.1 Synaphobranchus kaupii
TCTTCCCATCAAAGTAGCCTACGCGAACAGATCGACAAAAGCGGGTTGTCCTGGCAACGCCGAACGGCAAACTCGGTAATCTTCGGATTCAGAGAGACACAGCGCGCATGCGCACCAGGTGTGACGAGTTTCCTGCCTCTGTCCATTCGGTGATTCAGGTCTTACCGACGATGTTAATGGCTGAATCCTGTTTGAAATGTTAACCTTTTCGGGGACTGAAACTGAGAAAATACTTGATTAGGTTATCTTGGACCGGGAGGCCAGAGCGACAGAGACATCTCTGCCCAAGACTCTGGAAGAAGCAGGTAAAATGGTAAGTTTCGGCTCAGTTCTCGAACGTTAGCTACTTAAAAAGGTTTATCTATCAGTTTGTTTCTCTGTGAGATGGTAAAACGTCCGAAGGCAATCGACGGCAGACGAGCTGTAATGTTGGCTATCTAGCATTTACCGTGCTAGTTACACGACAGTAGGCTACTACACTATTCCGATTTAGCTAGCTTAGCTTTAGCTCACTTGCTGGTTGCCTATCCATTGAGCTACCTGCATGCCTACCTAAGATGGGAACAGCAATCAGACCATGCTGGCTAGGACGTCACGCCCAGATAGGGACGCGAAAACGATCACAGACCAGTTGGCCAATAGCCGGCATCCAGAGTGGCAGGTATGTCGTGTCTGTTGCTTGTCACCGTTTTTTGCTAGCTAACGTTACATAGCGACAACGTCAGATCAGGTTATGGAGCCACAGTAATAGTGGTAACTTAGTCTATCAAGTTAACCTTCTAGTTAATTATTCTGCTAATGTTAATCTATAGCGTCAATGTAATATTGTTTGCTGTTTAGCAAGCTGACTGTTGACATTGTAAGATGGGCAAGTTTGCAACTTTGCCAGATTGCTAAATAACATAAGTATGGTAGGCTATCCAACCGCAACTCTAGCTAACCAGACCCGGGTTGTCAGTTATTCAAAGCAAAGCAACGAGTTGTCTAGTTAGCTGGAATTTCCGTTAAGTTTTACAGTGGAATTAATGTGTTTTTTGTTTATTTTAGTCCATCACTAAGGTCGTTGCTTCACAGTTGATCAAAAAATAATATTACTAATGGCTGAGATTCATAATTAGTTATTCACCTAATTATGTTGAGCCATTTCGGCAGGATAACCATGCACCAGTTTACATGTTTACCGACATCACCTCAGGTGAAGTGATCTGACCAGGGTGGTTTCAGTGTGCGCCGCGGTACCAGTCTCCGTCCTATAGGTTCTCACGCTGTCAGTCTTCGTCTGTCTACTCGTTCTTCTCTCTCTCTCTCTCTCTCTCTCTCTCCCCCAATTACCCCTCCCTCCCTCTCCGCGGGAATGGTTGGGAATTAACTCCCATGTGTTTGGTTTGTCAGCCCGCATTAGCGTGCCTGCCCGCCCGCCCGCCGGCAGTGTCATGTGGCCTGCCTCTCTGTCAGGGTAACCGCACAGACACTTAGCCGCAGTAAGTACCGGCCGCCGTGGTAGCATCGATGTAGACCGTGTCTTCGCTTATAATGTACGTCTGTTTAGAGTAGTTCCTGCTTCAGTTTGTGTGACGAGTTGATGCGGATAAAGCCGGAAGGAGCGTGAATGGTTGGTTATCCCCTGACGTGGTCACTATTAAACACATTGGGTGCGTCCCAATGCTCGAAAAATGCAACCTCCTTTGCTCCACTACCACCTCATCTCCATGCTCCGGAAACCGATATTTGTGTCATAATCTAATGTTGGTGATTTGCAAATAGTTACAAATTGATTAATGTCTCAACGTCAAGTTCATTGTATACTGTACACTACTTGTACTCAAAACGTTCAGGCAGTTTTGCGTACTTCCGGGTAGGAGAGGAGTGGTAGTGGGGGAGTGGAGGAAAGGAGGTGGGGAGTGAAGAATATTGGGATGCCGCCATTGTAAGTTAGCGTTGGTGCGCCAGGCATTGAGAGCGAACTGGAATAACTCAACCGACAGGCACATTTTGCATGAGTGGAGTAGGTATTAGGTTTTGAGGATTTGACGCACAAGAACACCTGCGTCGTCCAAGGTATGGGAGGGGTCAGTTGGACAGCAGTCTTCGTTTCATTGCACTTGGGCGACCCCTGCAGGCAGATAAGGGCGCTCATAAGACTGCATGTCAAAGCCGCATATGAAAGGTCCCTCCTCTGACACTGCTCTATACAAGCTGTCAAAGTCGCATATGAAAGGTGCCTCCTCTGACACTGCTCTATACAAGCTGTCAAAGCCGCATATGAAAGGTCCCTCCTCTGACACTGCTCTATACGAGCTGTCAAAGCCGCATATGAAAGGTCCCTCCTCTGACACTGCTCTATAAGAGCTTAGCTGTGGTCTGCCACGCGAAAATAAGCAGCTGTAGGATGGCGCGCGTTTTCGAGGAGAACCGTGGAGAAGTAGTTTTGTGAGAATAATTATCCCGAATTGGCAGGGTGGTTCACACATGGAACACGGCTGCCATTGCTGACAGTTTGAGGGAATTTGATCTATACTACTCAAAAGAAGTTAAGGGTCAAAAATATTTGTGCATATAAATATAGGCTAACAAGCTAAAATGGTGATGACTAATGACAAAATAATTATTTGATGGCTCAAGAACAGAAAACAGAAAACAAAAAACTTTTGATTAGACACTAGTTTATTACCCTGATGAAAAAAGTCATGCATCCCCCAAAATGATGTTCACACAAGTCGCAGAAGCTTCAGTAACTGGTGTAGCCACCGTTAGTATTCAGACATTCTTGACAACGTTGGCGCATGCTGTTGATCAGGCATTGGAAATAACGTTGAGGGATCTAATCGCTGAGCCAGTTGCTGGAGGTTGACGGCAGGGACGTGATGTGGTCGAACTCGCCGCCCTAGTTCATCCCACGCATGCTCAATGGGTGACAAGTCGGGTGAATATGATTGCATGTCCCATAATAACGTGATGTCTATAGTCCAAATAACAACCCAAAGGGGGATATTCTAACCCTATCTGGCTTAAAAAGACATACTTACAAAAATTATCAAAAAATTTCCTTTGACCCTTAACTTCTTTTGAGTAGTATATATGGACCCTGGTTGGGCGGCAAAAAAATAGCTGACAGTTTGGAAAAAGAGTAATAAATAAAACAGGAATAACCTCAATTTCATGTTTTTATTAGTTTAGCTTGTTGCCATGAGAAGTTGCACAGTAGGCTATATTCACAAGATACTACACATGTACATATGATATACACATATACAGTATGTGCCTGTATAAATGTATATTTTGCCGCCACACACTGGATGACATATTGTATGAATTTACCTATTTGATGATATAAATCGGTTTTTATTAATTGCCCAGTTTTGTGTCTGCCAAGGTTAAGCACTCAAAGCATGCCCACACACATTTTCCATAAAGTTTCTGAAATATTTGGGCAGCACCCTCTCGCTACAGGATATCCTGAGAAGGATGTTGTTGGATGAATGAGTTTTCTGTCACTTCATTTGTCTGTCAGAAAATTGCGCAGATCTATCCTAAATTTGTCAATTAGTTATTTACTGTATCTTTCAGTTTACAATTGAAAACATTAAAGGGTTAGTTTGGAATTTTGGACATAATGTCTCAATTGCGACTTACCCATGATGTTGTTAATTGATGGAGACCATTTTCAGCTGATTCCATGCTGTCCTTCTTGTGGGCATACACACGTTGCTAATGCTACCGCAACTCTATGGTAACCGGTAGCATCCACTACCAAACGCACTTAAACACTCCACAGTGCACCCAAAGCAAATAAAATACAACGACAGTCTATCAGGGTTATTTTGAGTGTTTATACCATCATTTTTTAAGTCAAACTATCGTTGAATCCTTTACTTTGTGCTGACCTATATTCTCTGTTGAAGTACGGCGGCGGAGCGAACGTGGCCATTGCAACTTGTTACTCTTATTTGTTTTTGTAGTCGACCAGTGCTGGTACTACATTCGTAGGTAATGTAAAGTATTGCTCTGCCGCCATACTTCTACAGAGAATATAGGTCAGCACAAAGTAAAGGATTCAACGATAGTTTGACTTAAAAAATGATGGTATAAACACTCAAATTAACCCCGATAGACTGTCGTCGTATTTTATTTGCTTTGGGTGCACTGTGGAGTGTTTAAGTGCGTTTGGTAGTGGATGCTACCGGTTACCATAGAGTTGCGCTAGCATTAGCAACATTTGTATGCCCACAAGAAGGACAGCATGGAATCAGCTGAAAATGGTCTCCATCAATCAACAACATCATGGGTAAGTCGTAAATGAGACATTATGTCCAAAATTCCGAACTAACCCTTTAATGTAATATACTGTATAATGAGATGCATTTTAGCCAACAGGCTAACACACAGGGGCTACATGGCCTACATATAGCATTGTACATTGGGGACAACACCCTGTCTTATTGGGAGATGTACTGGATGTTAATATTAATATCTCTCATTTTCACACCATCTCACTCTGCTTGGCCATACCCTGCTTTTTCACCCAGAGGTGATGAAAGAGGATGAGTTTAAAAAGAGGAACGGGAGCAGGATGGATGGGTGGATGGGGGCGGGTAGACTTATTCACTTAAATCTGCATATTAACCCCCTGCTGTCCCGTCGGCACATATTCATACACCACTGGCCTGAAGGACTGTGTGCTCCTGACAACAAGGAGATGCACTCAATCAGTGTGCTTACCTAGCAGTCCAGTAAATATCACCAGACACAAAACCAGAACTAAAGAAAGTATTATTTAAAAAAAAAAAAAAAGGCTAATGGTTTGTAATTTGTTAATTATCGGTTTCGGGTGTAATTTAATTTCTCTTCTGCCTTTTTTCTTCTGCCTTTTTTTTGTCCTTCTGTTCATAATTGTCAGTTGATAACTAACACTTAAAGTGGCTCAATATGACATTGATGTCATGCATCTGTTGGAGTGAGTAGAAATGATTTTGGATAAAAAGCATCAGATTGATAGATAT